>RJWH01003660.1:0-20318 GCA_004363575.1 Solenodon paradoxus
TGGTGATGCAGGTGGAGGTGAGGGTGGTGATGCAGGTGGAGGTGATGATAGAGGTGGAGGTGATGGTGGTACTGGAGGTGGAAGAGGTACTGACTGTGATGGAGGTGAAGGCTATGGTGGTACGAGATGTAGAAGTGGGGAGCTGGTGCTGGTGGAGGTGATGGAGGTGTTGGAGGTAGAGGTGGGAGAGAAACAGTGATGGAGATGAGGTGGTGATGTCAGTAGCCACGGAGGTGATAGTACAGATGATGACAGTGCTGCAGGGAGAAACAGTGGAGGTGATGGTGAGTTGGAGGTGGAGATGATGGAGGTAATGGTACTGGAAGTGCTGCTGATGGAGGGGTTGAAAATAGAAGCAGTGATAAGAACAGAGTGTAGGAATTGGCTTCGGGTGTTGGCAGGGATGATGACCAATGGTCATGGCAGCAGTAACTATGATGATGAGGAGGAGGAGAAGGAGAAGGACAAGAGAGGGTAGCTGCCCTGTCTGGCTGAAAGTCTCAGGAAGCAAGAGGGGACAGAGGCTGTGCTTACCCCAGCCCACTGCACAGAGCTTGAGCACATATCGGTGGATGTAGATGTTATAGATGCGCCCGAGATGGAGGTAGAGGTTGAAGCCTTCAATGGCCATCCAGGTGAGACAGCTGAGCAGCGCATAGTGCAGGAGGGCAGCCAGCGCCGTGCACGCGGCCCTGGACACCGAGGGCCTGGCCAGCATGGGACTCAGCAGGAAGGTGACGTTCAGGAGCAGCACAGAGGCGTGTAGGTTCATGTGGATGCGTGTGATGGAGTCACTCCGCCTCCTGCAGGTGGGAGCGTGGAGGCGTGGTCTCAGGACATCATCCAGGCAGAGCCACCCCCTGAACCCACAGACACACATGGGACGAGGACATGGAGGTGGAGAGGGGTCAGGGGCCCAAAAGCATCACACAGTAAGGCTCGTCTCCTCCCTCCCGGCCTCCACTCGCTGGAGAAACCCAGCCCACTCTGAGGGGTCAAGTGGAAAGAAGACGGGGTGCTGAGTGGGAGGTGGGTGGACCCACTGAACTCTGGGCGGGCACCTGGCATGGAAATGCAGCAGCATGGTGAGCAGTGAGGCCACGACAGAGATGCTGCAGCCCACAAGGGAGATGTATGTGAGAGGCACCAGGATCTTTGCAGGAACTGGGTCCTGGGAGAGTTGCTGTGGGAGGAAGGGCGGGGGGGCCGAAGACCAGATGCAGAAAAGTTTCCTCCCCAGCCTCAGTCAGAGGAACCGACCAAGACCTCAGCTGCAAGTCTCTCTGCCCCACAATCTTGGCTCTGGTTCGGGCTTGAAAAAAAACCTGCAGACACAGTGACTGCCCCCACCCAACTCTGGTCACCCCTTCCTCTATGAAAACTTTTGCTTTCCTCATTTTCTATGCATAGGAACAGACGCACCTTTTGTCCCACTGTGCAAGGATGAGTGCACCAGGCCTGGCTTAGGAGAGCCCTCCCTCCTCCTGCTTGCAGCGATTGGTTAGGAATGGGCATGTGGCACACTAGGCTTTGTTTGGAAGAACTGAGTAAGACACACTCTCATCGTACTAGTCTGAAAGCTAGTAGGACATGAGCCTACCACTGCTGGAAGCTGTATTATTTTCCTACGGCAGGATCCTGTCTAAGGGCTAAGTCAGGACAAGGCAAGTACAACTGAAAGACAGAGTTCTATCTTTGTGATTTCGAGCACCTGGATCAAGCCAAGCCTGAAGCTTAAGCCAGCCTTTTCAGGAACATGTGCCCATATGTTTCTTATCTTTTTTTTCTTTTCATTAAGCCCATGTAAGTTGGAGTTTATGTCCCTTGAATCAGCCTTTGCCTTGCTCCTTTGTCTAAGACAGGGGGCCCTCTGCAGCTCTGCCCACCTCATCAAGCTGGATGTACATTTACCATAAGAACAGCAAAATAGCTGAGGTGGTTGCAGTGGCAGAGCACTTGAGAAGACGAGGGCTGCTCTGTGTGACAGCCCTCAGGGCTCCAGAACCCCCAGGGCTGCTGGCTGGCTCCCTCTTTCCAGAAGACACAGGTCACAGTGAAGTTTTCCTAAGGGGAGAGACTGGCGTTGGATGTATCCAAGGGGTTTCAGGGAGGGCTGTGGATCAGGGTCTGGAGACTGGGGAGGCCAACAACATTTGACTTTGGCATCAGAGAGACACAAATTCCAGTTCCATCTCCATCATGTACTCTGAGGTGCCCTGGCAAGTCAAAGAGCTTCTCTGAGTCTCAGTTTATGTATCTGCCAAATGGGATCATTTATACCCACATTACAAAGATGGGAAAAGTTAAAGACAATGAGGAATCTTGGGTGCCCAGCCCCAGTCTAATCCTGTAGGCTCTCTATAACTATCCCTTTTCCTTTCCTTCTGAAAGGAACAAAGGTGGTTCAGACCCATTCCACCTCAGGGAAAGAGAGAGACTCATCCACAGACCTACTGACATGGAGCCATGTGGGTAAGGGGGTGGGGAAATGACAAATGGAAAACCACGGAGGAAGGAACGAAGAGACCCAGGGAGGGAAGAGACAACTGGAACACTGAGACTTTTGAGGACACATCAGACTTTAACAGAAGTAGAGCAAGTCATCCCAGGTGGAGGGTAAGGCAGGAGCAGGGGCCCAGGGGAATGAAAGAAAATGGTGAATCTCACAGTGCAGAGCAATCCTGAAGAGGCTGATGGGAAGATGGGGGTCAGAGCAGAGAGGCTCTGGGCTCGGGGGACAGAAAAGCAGAGGCATCAGGACCTGTGCCCACCCAGTTTCCCTTCTCCCCTCTTCAGGGATCAGCACGTGTACTTCTCTTAAGGACCCGCCCCCCCCCCGCCCCCACTGGAGGTCTGATCCCCGGGCTGTAGGACCCAGGCTGGCCAATCCCACGCCATCCCTCATGGCCCGGGATGGACACATGTCCCAGCTGGACCTTTAAGACTTCACTCTGGAACCCTGATGCGAAAGAGCCTGCTACGAAGAGGAGAAGGAAGTCCAGCACTTCAGCTGCCATTTTTCTACAGAGTGAAGAGCAAGGCAGAAACTGCTAAGAGATGGAGCGAAGCTGAGCCACCCCTGGATCCAGCCATGCCTGAAGCGAGCCACCTTGGGCATGCCATTTACAGGAGCCAAAAATTCCCTTGTGTGCTTCATTTGGTTTGAGTGGGTTCTCTGTCCCTTACAACTCAAAGACTCTCAACTAGACAGTGAGTAAAAGATTCTCTCATTTCTTTGGCAGGAATTTTCAAAGTGTGGAGGAGTTAAAACTGTCTCCAAGGTTGATTTGGACCCTACGAGTATGCAGCAGGACAGCTGCAGGAGAAGGGGTGGAGTGCAGGGGTGCCCCCCACAATACCAGACTGCGGTTGTGCCAGAAGCTGATGTTGACCGGGTCACTGAGGTTGCTCACGTGTCCATGGCCCAGCTGGGCCCCGAGGACATAGTTATTGAGCAGAGACGAGCTGATGCCATTCTGGAAGGGCAGAGGAACAAAGGGCAACTGGTGCGAGGGGGGCACAAGGAGAGCCTGGACGAGGGCTGAGCCCCCTCTCCAGCCCCTCCTCCCTGAGTAAGAGCGAACAGCATGCCTTCCTGGGGTCAGCAAAGGGCAACCTTCTAGCCTTTGCACAGCCGTCCCCTCCTTTTAGAAACCTGTCCCCACCTCTCTGCTCCACCCCCCATTTGTTTAAAATCTTCTGGTCTCATACCCTCCACCTCACCAGGATCCTAACTCACTTTCAAAGTCAAAGTGAAAAGGCACCTTCTCCAGACGCCCTCCTAGGCCTGAGAACAGTCCTGACTCCACCCTGACTCACCCATCACTTTGTAGCTCTAAATTTATTATCAGTTTTGAGCTAAAATGAAGTCTCAATGTCAAGATCAAGAGTTCTCTGAAGACATCAGAGACATTGTGACCTGATCGTCTGACTCCTGTCTAGGGACAGGCACGTGATAGGTGTCTCACTGGCACACCGTAATCATTCTGCTAAATCTGAGACCCAGAGAGGGGCAAAGGCAGCCTTTGCCTTAAGTTGCAGAGTGGGCTGGTCTCTGCCCAGAAACCGGGCAGTGGCATGAGTGCCCTCAGTACCCACCCTCCTTGGCCCCTCATGGCACTGACCTGGAAGAAGGAGGAGGTAAAGAAGTAGATGCAGATGAGACGCAGATCCCTGGTGTGCATCCTGCAGGCATCCTGGGTCAGCTCAGCTGGGAACTGCATGGCATGCCGGGCCTGGGCTTGCAGAGGGCCATGGCAGAGGTCTCCAAACCCATCCCAACCACATTACTGCGCCCCACTCTCATGAAGCCTATCTGGCCTTCCTCCAGGCATTTCCTTTCCTCCTGCAGATCAGATTCCTCTCCACCCAAGGTTACATCTCGGTCCAAACTTACTGAAATCCCAGGCCTTTCCTCCAGGCTGCTCTGGTCTTGGATTTGGGTTATTTACCCAACTTCGCGGAGTCCCCAAGGACAGAGCACCTCAGCCGAGGGTCCAGCCATTCTGCCAGAATCACCCAGGATCCTCAAAGGAGCCAGGAGTCCCTGGCCTCTCCCACTGCTGCCTTTCCCCCAGGGACTGGCAGGAATAGGAAGAGGATGGTGCCCTTAAGAGGCCTCCACCTTTCCATCATTTGCAAGAGAAACATCAGCTGCATTTTACAGAGGAGGCAACCCACAGCCGATCAGAGCCAGGCTGACTGTGGGTAGAACCATGGAATCCGGGAAGAGTCCATAACTTAACCCCCTAGAAGATTTCTGGGGAAGAGGTGCCAGCCATCTTCCATGCCCTACTGTCTCTGACCTGGGATGCCAGCTTCAAAGCAGTGTTGCTTAGAGAGAGGCCAGTAAAGTTGCAGTCCAGCTTGAAAGCCATACTATGAATGCTTTGTGTCTGCAAAGTGAGGTTGGCTCCTGTGAAGCTAGTGTTCAGCAACCTATACTCCAGGCCACGGAGGAACCTGAGGAAGAGAAAGATGGCCAGAGCCATAGTGGGGGTAGGGGCCCCAAGGAGAGGGACAAGTCCTTCCTCATCCCGCCCCCATCCCGCTCCCATCACTCCCACCCTCAGATCTGTGCAAACAGTGTCCCTGGTAAACTCTTACCTCCCCACCCCACCCATCCCTTTCTCCCAGTTAACTGAACCCAGGTTCAGTTTGTTGACACCTCCTCCAGGAAGCCGTCCTTGGTTGCTCCCTATTGACTGACTAAAGCACCTCACAGTGCTTTCCTAGTCAGGCATCAACATTGGAGTTTGGGTCACAGACCCTGCAGAGTCCAACCCAAGTCTTGGAGCTGCTTTCCAGAAAAATAGACAAAGACCCACAATTCTGTACCTGGTTCTGTACCATGGCACCCATGGTTAAGGGGCCCATTCTAAATAATAAAATATGGGGGCATCTCCAGACTCTTGTGCCAAAACACAGCAGGAACTCAGTACATGTGTTTTGGATACAAGGAAGGGTTAATAGTCTGCACTGGACCAACCCCGGACCATTGATTCAAGGGGCAAACGGGGTGCATTGCACAGCTAATGCTAGGCAGGCAAGGAGGGATCCCCAACTCACTCAGCAGAAGACCTGCTCCTCCGAGACTTAGTTTTCAACTCCATTTTCTTCATCCACCGCAAGGGTTCTTGGTCATTCTCTGTGGGGGCATAGTCAGCCTGTCTGCAGCAACCCCTGGCCCCAGCTTCTGAGTCCCCAACCCCCAGCCCCTCACCTGAGACTGCTTGCATCCTTGCTGCTGCCCCAGGAGGCCGAAATGCCCCCCTTTCACTCACCCTTCACATCACAGGGACCTGGACTGGGATTCCTGCCAGTTGGGCAGAGCTTGCTTACCCTCTGTTTTACTCTCAGCAGTCAAGAGGCACAGGCAGAGGAAAAGGGCCCCACAGCGATCCATGTCCTGTGTCCAGTCTCCTCCCAATCTGCTCCTTCCTGGAAATGGTGCGTGTCGTCATCCTCTTGTTAAAAGAACGACCTCTAACACTAGAGGCGTCTGGCATTACCCAATATGCAGGACATGCAGCCCCTCAGTGAGCCTCACGACCCCTGACAGTTTCTTCCCACAGTCCTCCACTACTCATGAGCATGACAAGGAGGAACTGTCAAGGTCTGAGAGCACAGCAAGAGTACCTGGAGAAGCCTGTCTCTGCCCTGGGGCATGCATGAACACAAAGCGGTGACAGGCTGGCTGCTGAGAGACAGACAGCTGTAACCTGACCTTGCTCTGATGTGAGATCCTCACCCCTGGGTCCCTGCCCTGCTAGCAGGCAAAGGTCTGTTACCTTTGGTGGAGGAGTGAAAAACCCATCTACCCTCAAAGCGGCACTGACACAAAGTAAAAACCACCTGCCACAAGCAAGGAGCAGGAACCCGAGTACCCCGGATTTTCATATATAAGGACATAAAAGGAGAGATCTTTTATGAGGTTGCCGAGGAAGGAACCACCTCACACCCAAGATCCCTCCACGAATCCAGAATTTGCCTCCCATGGAGGTGAAAGACAAGAAGTTACCTGCACTCTGTTATTTGCCCTGTCAGTCCCTGCAGGAGAAACAGAAAAATTAAGAACTTCCCATGCCTGGGGCTCATGCACAAAGTTGCCTAAAAGTGAGGCTAGAGCGAGAGAACCAAGAATCTGCTATCTCTACCACAAACCTTGAACCAAGTAATGAGTAAGTCTACCATTGGCAGCGGGGCTAGGACATGGAAGAAGGGGAGTCCCTCTGTGTTGGATACATGCAAGGCATGGAACCTTAAAAAATTAAAAAATTAAAAAAAATAAAAACTCTGTGGGACCCAAGGTCTCACATTAAGCACAAGGTACTGGCAGTCCACCATCAGAGAAATTTGAAGCCTGTGATGCACAAAGGTGACTATAATAATATCTAGATGCAAATCAACTACAGATAGTGACTCCATGTCCTATAGTCAACCCTGACATGAGAAATAGGCCCATTTCTAAGGATAAATAAATATCACTTCATTTACTACAGTTCCTTCACAAATAATGCCTGGTATTCAACAAAAAGATGCATTGTTGAGAGATAAAAGAGCAAGAGAATGAGATCCAGAGGTGGCTAAAATGTCGGAGTTATAAGATAGGAAACTATAAGTCACAGACTTTAAGACAAATATGATGAATATGTTAAACGACGTGGAAGAAAAGGTGAACTTCAAGAACAGATGGGAAATTTGAGGATAGCCATGGAAATTATAAAGGAAAGTTGAGTAGAAATGGAAAACTCAGTATCAAGGATGATAAATTCCTTCAACTGGTTTATCAATAAGCCAGCCACAGCAAAGTAAGTGGTGAATTGGCAGACAAAGCAACATAAATTGACCCACATGAAATACAAATAGTAAGAGTGAAAATACAAACAAAACAGCCAAGAACTGGGGGACAAGAGCAAATGTTCTAATATACTACGTTTATTAGATTCTAGGCTGCCATCAATTCTAAATTGCACTCCAATTTATCAAGAGGTTTTTGTGAGAAAAATAGATTTATTTACAAAGCCATCTTCAAATGTAAGGAGCTCCCAATTTTCTGGGACATTAAAATGGTAACTAAAAAAAGGCTTAGAATCGAATGAATGTGGTACCTGTAACTGGAATCTCGGAGAAGAGATCAGAGAAGAAATATTTGAAGAGATAATGGCTAAAACTTTTCAAAATTAATGAAAGATCATAAACCACAGATCCAAAAAGCTCTGCAGAAATCAATGGCATACATATGAGCCCCTCAAGATACAAAAGCACCCATCCACAGAGATTTCCATGTTTATCGTAGCCTATTCACAGTAGCTAAGAACTGGAAATTACCTAAGTGCCCAATCTCAGATGAATGGATCAAGAAGATGTGGTCCATATACACAATGGAAACTACACAACCCTTAGAAGTGATGAAACCCTGTCGTTTGAATCAACATGGATGGAACTAGAGGGGATGATGCTAAGTGAAACAAGTCAAAAGAAGAAAGCTAGATACCAGATGATCACACTCGCAGGTGGAATGTGAACAGACAAAACAAAGGAACAGATGAAACAAAACCAACTCTTGGACATTTGCAACAGAACTGAGGTGACCAGTAGGGATGGGACGAGGTTGGGGAGGAGGGGTCAGTGGTGGCGGAGCCCACTGGACAATGGGGAAGAACAATAGGCGACTGGGTGGAGAGCAGGGTGTGCTGATATATATCTGAGGAATGGGGAGCCTATACATATGAGCTTACTTTAATTTGTAAAATAAAATTATTGCAATTAAAAATAGGTGGAAAAAAAAGACGAAGTAAACAGCAGCACATCTGTGCGCTCAAGCAGTCCAAGACAGATGGGTTTGGATTAAGTGAAGCCCAGGGACCCAAATTTGCAAGTGTGTAGACCTGGGGCCCGGAGAAAAACTTAAATAAACAACCAACTAAATAAAAATAATAAAAGTGCTCCTTCCTTCCTCCCTTCCTCCCCTCCCTTTATAAAAACAAGCAAACAACTCAGTGGAATAAGCACAAAGGAAGACACCTTAGATACACCACAGTCAAAACGCTGCATAACCAAAATAAGAGAAAATCTTGAAGCCAGAGAGAAAAAGAAGCATTATATACAGAAGATGAAAGATAAGGCCTACAACAGACTTCTCAGAAACTAGATGAGGCAGAAGATAAAGTAGCCATATCATTACAGAAAAATATGTCAACCTATGATTCTATTCCCAGTGAAAGTATTTCTCAAAGACGAAGACAAAGTAAGGACTTTATCAGCAATGGTTTAAAGAAGCCATTGTCAGAAAACCTGCACTAAAAGAAATGTTAAAGGAAATTCTTAACTCAGAAGGAAAATGACCTTACATGGTAATATTATTTTATTGAACACACACACGGAAGTGAAGAGTGTGGAATTAGTAAAAAACTAAAATGTCAAATACAAATAAATTTTTGGGTTTTAAGGTGCAGACAGGAGTAAAGGTAAGTATGCAGACAGGCAGGAAGAAGGAAGAGAAAGGAGCACTTTATTTTATTTAGTTGTTAATTTGGTTGTTTCTCTAGCTCCGGGTCTCAGCCCGAGGCCCATGGTTATTTGTGGACTATGCAGTGGTAGACTTAGCTGCTAGGCTACCAGAGCACACCTCAAAATACTTTAAACTGAATTAAAGTTTAAAATACAACATAACTGTATTTGCGGAATTCAGCAAAAGCAAAACTTAGAGGGAAACGATAGCATTTAGCAGATATACTGGAAAAGATAATGCATTTCAAGTCAGTAATCTACCTTTCACCTAAATAAAAATAACAAGTAGGAAAAAAGGATAGACTAGAAAAGCTCAAAGAAGAACAAATTAAGCACAAAGTAAGCAGAAAGGAGAGAATAATAAAGAGAAGAGTTTAAATAAATGAAACAGAAAATGCAAAAGAAATAGAGAAAAATCAATGAAACCAAAAGCTGGTTATTTAAAAAGAGGTCGAAGTTGATAAATCACTAGCCAGAATGATCAAGGGAGAAAAGGAAGAACATACAATTACCAATACCAGCAATAAAAGACAGGCTGCCAGTACAGAACCTATAAACATTAAAAAGATAAATATATAAATATATATATATTAACAATCTATGCCAAAAAAGTATATGCCTTACAGGGCATGAAAAGTTTCTTTGAAAAATGCAAACCATAAAAAAAGCACATTCAGAAGCAACAGATAGTGTGAGTAGCTCGCTATTTACTAAAGGAATTAAATGTGGAGTTTAAAAACCTTCTCACAAAAAAAAAAAAAAAAATTAGGCCCACTGGTTTCATTGATTAATTCTTCCAAACATTTAAGAAAATGATAACAGGCCTCCCCTGGAAGCTCAGCAGTTAAGTCTGTCAGTCACAGTTTAGACACCCAAGAACCCAGTTCTTCTTGGGGGTAAGTGGGGGATAGGGTGGGACCATAAATAAAATGCTTCTTCCTTCTCTCTCTTCCTCTCTGCCTCTGCTCACCTCTTCATTCCTGTCTGCACCTCTCCAGACAGAGAGAGAGAGAGAATTATAATACCATTTCTACAGAGACTCTTCCCAAAAGCACAATTCAAAGGATGAAATAATAGCCATCCTAACCATGATGCCTTCAGAAAACAAAGAAGGCAGAATGCTTCCTACCTCATGTTATGATGCCAATATAACTGTAGTACCAAAAACCGTCATAAATTATAAGAAAAGGTCAACATCCCTCAGGAATAGAGCTATCAAAATTTAAATCTCTATAGAATATTTTGTGGAAAGTGACAACCTGATTATAAAATGGATATGAAAAGTATAGAATCTAAAATAGCCTAAACAATTGGGATGAAAGAATAAAGTTAGAGTATTCACAGTACCTGATTTCAAGTCTTACTTTAAAGCTACAGTAATCAGTGTCATATGTTACTGGAAAAAATGACAGATATAGATAATGGAATAAAATAGAGTCCAAAAATATAACCACATCTCTATGGTTAACTGATCTTTGACAAAGATACAAGGTAATTCAACGAAGAGAAGAGAGTCCTTTCAACAAATGGATCTGAAACAACTGGATATCCCATGTCAAAGAATAAAAAAAAATAACTTGGATCCATACCTTGAATCATTTACAAAATATATCTCAAAATGGATCACAGATCAAAATGTCAAACTAAAATATAAGACCTCTAGAAAAAAAAATAAATAAAAAAGCAAGCAAGGAAATCTTCCTAATCTGAAGTGAGACAAATATTTGAGAAGCACCAAAAAGAGGATCCATAAAAGAAAAAAATAATTCTTCAGAAGGGTGAGTGGTTAAACCTCCTAGATAAGATTTTTAAAAATCAAGCTAAAGACATACTGAGGGGATAGAGAAGAGGAAATGGAAATGGAAAACGAAACTTCCTGCTCTTTTGAGGGAGAAAGTTGCAAAAACACCCACAGGGTTTCAAGGAGGGAGAATTCCTAAACTCAAAACACTTACTTGATTGTGGAAGCAGGTCATAGTTAAGAGCACAAGCTTGACCTCCTCTACAACTGAATTTGCAAAGACTTGAAGTATGACATGCAGTGGAATCCGTGTCAGTGAGATACAGGTGTGTGCTACTCCCCACAAACCCGAGCTTCCCAAGGGGCTCATTTGGTGACACGTACAAACTTTGCATTCTGAATAATCCTCTGACCCAAAAAACTACTTTTAAGAATTTATCTTACGCAATTAACAAAACAAGTCAGTAACATATATATGGAAAAATATTTATAATATCATTGAAGAAAGGGAGCAAAATAGAGAGTCAAAAACTATACCCAGCACTCCCTGGTGTAGTGGTTTGGTCTGCTGCCTCTGGCAGAGTGCAGTCCACATACATCCCAAGGACCTGGGTTTGCATGCCGGGGCCAGGGGAGCAACCAAGATGAGCTAACTAAAAATAAGTAAATAAAAATTTTTTTTTCTCCTCTTTCTGCCTGCTTACCGAACTCTCTCCTCATTCTGCCTGTATCTTTCCTTTAAATATATACAGAGAGATATAATTTATAAAATTTATTATATATATATATTTTAAAGGAAAAAAACAAGCAGAATAATATATAGCTCTCCATATCTCTATGGTCAACTGATTTTTGACAAAGATGCAAAAGTAATTCAGTGGAAAGAATTTCAACAAATAGTTCTGGAACAATGGACATCCATGCCAAAACAAAAAGAAGAACTTGAATCCATGCCTTGCAGCACATACATTCTTCCATTATAATCATAAAGAAATATTGAAAACTATGTACACGTCTACCAATAGAGAAACAATTCAATAAATTAAAGCTCAGTGTCACTCTAGAAAACAGTTTAGTACCTTATAAAACTAAACAGGCACCTATATGTCTGACCCAGGTATCACACTTGGGAATTTATCCCAGAGAAATAAAAATTCATATTCATACCAACACCTGGACACAAACTTCAGAGCAGCACTGTTGGCATAGCCTCACGGTTGGAAAGAATCCCAATGTCCCATCAATGGGTGAATGCTAAAGAAACTGAGATACAACCACACCACAAACTACAATTCAGCAATTAAGTTAACAGATAAACCAATCAATACAACTGGAATGGCTCGCAAAGGATTTGTGTTGGAGGGGCAGGGAGGAAAGCCAATATCAAAACACTGCATACTGTAGGATTCTATTTCTATAACATATTTTAAATAACAAAATAAACAGATGGGAAACAGATTCATGGCTGCCAAGCGTTGGCCGGGGTGGGTGGGGGGGTGGGTGTCTGTGAAGAGACAACACAAGCGAGCCTTGGAACAGTTCTGCCTCTGGATGGCAGTGGAGGCAGTCACAAAAATCTCCTCGTCGCAAAATTACACAGAACTAAACACACACACACACACGAATGCATGCAAAACTATGAAACTGAAAAATGTCTGTGAATGAAACCAAAGTCAATTTCCTGGTTCTGGTAGCATACTGTAGGCATGGAAGTTTGGAGAAATTCTCTCTCTACTATTTTTCTATCTTTTTTCCAAAATTAATAGTTAAAAAAATACAAACGAGACGGCCAGTCCCCTACTACAAACTAAGACATTGTTAACCACGGAGAAGAGGATCACAGCCTATTCCTGAGTAGACAGAGCAGGTGAAGCAAACACATAATAGAATCGTATTTATGGAAAGTTATCTTTTGCCTGTTAAGCCTAGGAAGATATGCAGAGGAACGATCACCAAAAGATTAATAATGCTAGCTGGGGGAGAGAGGCTTTGTTATTTTCTTTTTTATGTTTTCTGTGTTGTCTGAACTTTCTACACAGACATTGCCCTAGAATAAACACAATTTTTAATGCTTAAGATTTTTTTTTTTTAAAGAAAGGTAAAGGCAAAAATGAAGGCAAGCAGAAGCAGGTAGGCAGGAAGGAAGAGGAGGAAAAGCATTTTATTTATTCTCTTTAGTTGTTCATCTTAGTTTTTCCCTCTGACCCCAGGATGCCAACGCAGGTCCGTGGGATGAAAATGGACTAAGGCCAATCGCTCCTAAGGGTGCGCCACTGAAGAAATTTTTAATGCTCTAAATGATGATTTCTCCTTATGGAAAAAATAACACTGACATATTGCATGTGAAAAAACCAAAAAGTTGCAAAACAATGTAATCAAATCCTTGTAAAAAAAAAACCCATATTTTTCTATTATCTACTTTATATATGCAAAATCTGGAAGACACACATCCAGGCTTAGCAGTGGTCACTTCTAGGGGAGAAGATTCTGGCCTCTTTGTTTTGCTGGTCTGTATTTTCTAGTGTTACTTCATACATGATAGTTTTATTCCTCCAATTTTATCTCCTTTTTGAGCAGTTTAGACATTTTCATCTTTCAAATATAAATAATAGATGAATTCAAAAGGCATAAAATGCAAAGTATCCCTGGCCCCCATGTCACCGCCTGCCAGATCGCAGGTAGTCAACCCAAGTAAATGCTGCTGGTAGTGTTTTACGTTATCTCCCCAAGTTTCTTCATACAAATATAAGCAAATATGTTTTCCCCCATTTTATTTTTTTAAAAAGTAGCATGCTCTGTATACTGTTTTTGCATTTTGCTTTCTTCCCTTGAAAATACATCTTGGCAAGCTTTCCATAACAGTACCTAAGATGTTCACTTTTTACAAATTTTACAACTGCATAGACTTTTTGTCAGGATAAACCCTCATTTATTAGTCCCATTAAGAGCCATGTGTGGCAGGCCCTGGTGGCTTAATAGTTAAGTCTAAGGATCCAAGGGAAACAACCAAGATGAACAACTAAATACAATAAGTAAAATAATAAATGCTTCTTCCTGCCTGCCTACTTGCCTTCATTCCTGCCTGATCTTTTCCTTTAAAAAATAAAAAACAATTTGTGTCAGTTCCAGTCTTTAGTTCCTACAAACACAGCAGTTTGCATTTGAACCATTTCTCACATGTACAAGTTCATCATCTGTACATTTGTATGTTGGGTTAGATTTTTTTTTATCAACATGTAGAAACTTTTTTACTTAATAGGAGAATTAGCTTTGTCTATTATACGAGTTGCAAATATTCTTCTTCACTTGTCATTTACCTTTTAATTATATATATGGTCCTTGGAGCATGTAGAAATGTAGATATCATAGTTATTACATTAAAGTGATCAGTTATTTTCTCCCATGGCTTTCTGGGTTTTGAGTCATAGCTAAAAAGGCCTTCCCCACTGCAAATGTATACAGGAATTCTCCTAAGTTTCTTCTAGCGCTTTTAAGGTTTTGTTTTTTCATGAGCATCTCCAGCCCACTGGAATTGGTCCTGGCGTACAGCATGAAATATGGCTGAATTTCTTCCCCAAGAGATCATCCACTGGACTTAGCTCTATGTCTTAAGATATGTGTTTATTTTTAAAGAGAATAGATTTTGGAATCATGGAGAGATGGGTTCTTATTTACTGTCCACTGGTTATTTATTGGACTGTGTTACCTAAAATGATTCTGTAACCCTCAGAGACCCTCAAAGAATGAGGTAAAAGGGTTGGGAAGGCAAAGGGACCCCTAGAGGATCCCATATAAAACAGGTGTTTGTTTTTTAAGGAAGGAGGCAAGCAGGAATGAAGGTGAGTAGGCAGGCAGGAAGAGAGAAGAGGAAGCAGCATTTTTATTTATTTTATTTGGCTGTACATTTTGATTGTACCCCCGCCCGTCCCCCAGCCCCGGGACGTGAACCCCTTAGGATGTACGTGGATTACGCTCAACCCCTACTCCACCAGGGGGCACCATTTGATGTGTTTCGGGTGAGAAAATTCGGAAGAGATCTTGTGCAATCTGGCCCATCCCCTCACTGCATAAATGGGGAAACTCAGGCCCAGATGGAGGTTGGTCCCAGACCCTTGACCACCTGCTCCCTGATAGACATAGAGAGAAAAGGAGCCTAACTACCTTGCACCTGGGAAAATGAAGGTCAAAGCAGAAATGACACCTCTTCCAAATATCTCAAATAGAATCTGTGGTTTCCATACCCTTTCCCAGGATCAAGCTACAATCTTCTTTCTGCTTGTCACCTCCAACATCCCTCTCGCCATTCCTTCAGCAAGGCCACCATGTCACATGACCCCATGCTTCAACTTTCTCTCTCCCCACCCTGCAATTCACTTTGGAGGCCCTCTGGGGAACAGAAATCCCTTACCTGACTTCCAAGATGGCTTCAGTTGACGTCAGGAAACTGGACACCCCCAAAGAGCTTGCGTGGGTCCTACAGCAGGTCAGTGGTCTGCAGCTCAAACCCAGGTCTCCAGACTCCACAGAAAGTGGTCTCTCCCCGACTTCCCTCTGTGGCCTCCCAAAGATGTGGGGTGGGGGTGAACACCGAGCCTCCGTGTGGATGAGCAAGGCCCTACTTAGACCAATAAAGCAAGGAGATTTGTGGATCACAGAGGCAGAGCCTTGGGAAGATGCAAATGAGGTTATCACTTCCTGTATTCAGGGCCTGGGCTGTGACACTGGGCAAGGAACTTGACCTTTCTGGGCTTCAGGTTTGCTCTTCTGTAAAAATGAGACCAAGGAGATCTATTTCTCAAGGAGAGAGATCATTTCTATTCCCATGATCTACACTCCTGGAACCAGCACTCGGACCCAAAATCCCCGCCAGGAATTCATCTGAGCACGAGGCTTGGGAATCCAGGCCTTCCTCCAGCGTACTGCACATGAGCACCCCGGAACCCCATCCTCTCCGTAGCAACACCAGCGCCTGCTGAGCCGGCCACTCCTGGATCTGACCTGGCCCCTCCTGCCCCTTCCAAGCAGCAGCACCTGCCAACCATGGGTGGGAGTCTCCACTTCTGGTCTCCTCCTTATTAGGTGCAGGGCATGTCTGTGATCTGTGGAGGATGTTACTATCACCACCTCACAGGTAGGAAAAGGGAGGCCAAACCCACACCCCACAGGAAGCCTGTGACAAAGTCAGCACCCAAGCCTCTGCCCTGTGACAAGATCCACTCAAGATAGCTCTCAGAGCAACTGTACCTGTTCCAATTTGCCTGGCACAAGTCTGACAAGCCATTATCCCTATCACCTGAGGTTTAGATTACCAGACCAGCCCCACTTGACTGATGAGAAAACTGAGCTCCATCCAGTCATGCCCCAGTCACCTCAGGGGAACCTAAGATTGGAACCCAGTGCTTATCCTGCATTAATTTAATTAACCTTTTTTGCTTTTTCTAAAAAAAAAAGTGCAGGTAGGAACGAAGGCAACCAGAGGCAGGCAAGGAGAGAGAGAGGAAGAAGCACTTTATTTATTTTATTTAGTTGTTCCTCCTGGTTGTTCCCCCAGCCCCGGGTCTTGAACCTGGGTCCTTGGGAAGTACATGGGCTGTGCTTTCAGTCAAAGGCAGCTGATCAAACCATTACTCCACCAGGGCTCACCTCAATTACCTTTTTTCAAACCCACAGATATCTTCATTCACCTGGATCAGGCCCCAGAAACTGGCACAGGGAACAAAATGCGTCCCCAGCTTACTGTTCCAGGGATGTCACCAGTCCTGCCCCCACCCGGGTAGGGACATGTCAGGGAACTCTCCATAGGACAGGGACCTGGGGACGTGGGGATAGAGAGACTCAGAGGGGCTGACCTGTGAAGCTGTGCTGTCTCGCTGCCGTCTGCTGCCGTCTGCTGCTGTCTGCCTCCGTCTGCCGGAAGAAGGGGAAGTGGGGGACCTCTCTGCTGCGGCGTCTTTGTGCTCTCCACACCCCCACCCACCCACTTCTCTCTGCTCTCTTCACCCCACGCCCGCATTCTCAACTCACTTCTTCTTTCACCAGAAGCCTGAGCTTCCTCTGATGGTCACAACCCTTGATTTCACCTCAGGCCCTCATGGGGTGCTGCACCTTTGCAGAGGGGCTGGGGGTCCCTTGGAATGCAGGAGGCCTGGTCAATGTGGCCCCTATGATGCTCAAGATCCATCTCAGCTCTAAGCCCTTGGGCAGGAGCCATTGCCTCTCTAGGCCTCAGTTTCCCCAGCTGTAGAAAAGGAAAGAATGATTGCTGCCTGCTCAACCCATCCAGGAGACTATTGAGGGCAAGGACCTCAGGCCAGGACAGGGGCACACTATTGGGTCAAACAGCAGGCCCACCACTCACAGGCTGTGTGACTGAAGGAAATGACTCAAACTCTCTGCACCTCGGTTTCCCCTCTGTAAAATGGAGATGATGACTCCACCTCCTGGAGTGTGGGGCTGGTAAGAGGCTTTCCTGCAAAGTCACCGCAAGTCCTCCCTAAATCCTCCTCATGGATGGCAAGGCCTGCAGCCTTCTGAAGAGGTCAAGGACCCGGCCCAGCACTGCTCAATGCAGAGCCCTCTGGGCTGGGAGCAGAGCGCAGGAGATGTGGCCAGGACTGGAGGGCAGAGAGGCTACTAGACTCTTCTTAAACCAGGGGTCAGGACCAACCCACTTCCTCCACAGCCTGAAGGAGAAGGGGGAGGTGTCTGTGTGTGTCTGGGGCGACAGGATGCTCGCTCTGCCCAGGTCCCATGAGATCCCTGGAAAAGTTGACTCAGGAATGAGCTCTCTTGCCCCGGAGGTGAGATGGGGGTGCTGCAGCGGGGAGAAAGCAAGCAGGTCCCAGCCTGGTCTCCCTCCTCTCAGTCCCCACCTTGGGACCCTTCCAGCAGGAACCCAGACAGAGCCCTCACGTGGTTCAGGTGCCCATTGCGGGAAAGCAGAGGGAAGCTGCTCTTTGGAAGGCAGAGGGACTGCTGGGAGGAAACACAGGCCCACATACCAAGGCCTCCATCCCAGCTTCAGTGTGAAGGCATTGCATGGACGCCCGTGCCCCCAGGTCTTGACCCTGCACCCACACTCTCACTGGGTGACTCAAACAAGCTCCTGCCCTTCTCTGCACTCTGGTTTTCTGTGATCACAGTGCAGACCTTGACCTCCAGGTTCTTCCCTTCTGAGGTCTCCTGACCACCTTTCCAGCTGTGACTGCAACAGCCTCTCCGCTGCGCTCAGGAAGAACTGTGCCCACCCCGTCAGCCCCTCTGTTCTCCATCTGGATCTGTGCCAGCCTCACTGTGGCCCACCTCAGTCAGGGTTGCTGGTCACCACATCCTGCCACCACATCCCCATATCCTGGAACTCACTGCCAAGATACTCCCTGGCTCAAAAGCCAGCAGTGGCTCCCTATTGCCTTCATGGTCCGCTCCCAACCAAGTCCTCTCCTACCCCGTCCACAGCCAGCTCCCTGCTCTGCCCCAGGTGAGGCCCATGTGCACCAGCAGCACTACAACTCCTCTCCATCCCTCGGGGCTCAGGTGACGCCTGCGCCTCTGGAAAGGCTTCCCTGCTGCCTCCAACTCCCCATAAAACCTTCCAGATGCTACTTGGAGACACATGGCAGTCCCTCCCCAGCCCCCCAGGGAAGAGGAAAGCCATTCCCCACACAGGGAATGCCACACACCGTCCCTAGTAAAATGTCCCCTCACTCACCCTGCTGATGTGCGAGAAGACGGCAAGTAGGACGCCTAAGGGCCATTATACAAACTGAGTCCCAGCACCAAACAGTCATTTACCTTTTAGTCTTTTTCAATTCCAGTTACCTCCAGGAGAAAGCTCAGTTTAGAGCTAACCAGTCTCTAACTCCTTTCTAACACGGATTTACATTTGTTTTGGATCATTCAACATTTTATTGGACATAGCGAACAAGATATTTAATGTGTGACCTTTTTATTGTGACAAAATACGTCTAATGTAAAACTTAACCACTCTAACCGTCGTAAGGGGTTACGTTCAGGGGCGTAAGTACATTCTCAAGGCTGTGCGGCTAACCCGCGTCATCTCCAGAACGTCTCCATCTTCCTCAAATGGAAACTCTGTCCCTTTTAAATGATACCTCCCCATTTCCGCCGTCTCCCTCCAGCCCCTGTAACCACCACACCCGGCTCTATCTTTATGAACTGGAATATTAGGAGCCTCACAGAAGCGGAATCCTACAACATCTGTGATTTGTGACTGAATTATTTCACTCAGCATAATGTCTTTATGGTTCGCCCATGCTGCATTTATCAGAATGTCCTTCCTTTTTAAACCTGAATATTGCCCCTTGACTGTATAGATGACTTTTTGTTTATCCATTCATCCACTGAAATACATAAGTTTCTACTCTTCAATGCTGCTATGAACATAGGTATACAAATTATGTCCCTTTTTAATAAAGGGAACATTTTAGCTGGCTTTTAATGACATTGTTTACATATCTATACTTATAATTTCTTCTGTTTATGACAAAGCTCCAATTTACCCTAAATTACACCTACCTTAAAAAGTGATTAAAAAAGATTTAAAGTAGAGAGCTGTGTAGATGGCAAAAACAGAAGGTGGAGCGGAACCAGAAAAAGAATTGAAGTGGGCGCACCCTGGTGGCCTAGCGGTCCAGTACACTTGGGAGCAGTCCCACAGACATCCCAAGGTCCAGGGTTCAAGACTAGGGGCTGGGGGAGAACAACCAATGTGTGTGAATAACTAAATAAAAATCAGTGGATTGCTTCTTCCATCTCTCTTTGTCTGCTGATTCACCTTCATTCCTGATTGCACCTTTCCTTAAAACACAAAACAGACAACTGCCGAAATGGGAAATACTAACACAAGCCTCAATTAAAAGTCCTCCTGGCTGATTTGGGGAGAGGACCCTCCCAGGAATCACTGGGAGACAGATACCAGGTTAGTCCTGAATCCAAGGGGCTGCCTGGAGATGTGGTTTTAGCAGCAGGAGTGAAATAATAAAGTTGAGAGTCAGATGTGGGGCTCCAAGACCTCCCAGCTGGGTCAACCTGGGTCTGTCACTTAAATCTTCATTTTTTCATAGGGCGGCTGTGAAATGGAAACAATTCATGTGAACTGCCAAGGTGATAATCAGCACCCATCTGGGTTCTTTGAGAGTGTGAATCCCCCTCTTCCCACCCCCACCAGAGACATTATTTTTGCTTCCTCTCTTCAAAGAGAAGGCCGAATGATCGCAATGATGTTGTAACTGGAGCTTAAGTTCTCCATCAACTTGGCCTCTTCCACCTCTTTCATCCATAAACCCAACTCCAGAAACTCTGGGAAATAACACTGGGGTTTTCCGGCTCATGGCTGTCCTTACTGGTTGTAGGATTTGGGGTAAATCTGCTCCAAAAAGCTTCCAAGGAACTGCCCTTGCTTTTAAACAGGGACCTGGTGACATGTCTGCAAGTCACAGATCCAGGAGACAGTCACCACTGCAGCACCCCATAATTAATTTCCCATCAAACAGCACTTACCCCACCAAAGTCTGTCTCTGATGGTCAGACGCCAGCAACATCTAAC
>RJWH01003660.1:20418-140706 GCA_004363575.1 Solenodon paradoxus
GGGGGGGGAGGAAAAAAAAAACCGAGCTTCTTACTGCTTAGCTGATTGTTGGACCATTCTAATGCTTGAGTGGTGGTTAATCTCGGCCTTCGTCTTTTTTTCTTTAAAGACAAAGCGCAGGCAGGAATGAAGGTGACTAGGCAGGGGGGCAGGGAGAGGAGGAAGAAGCACTTTCTCATTTTAGTTGCTCACATTGCTTGTTCCCCAACCCGGACCGGCACTCGAACCCAGGGTTATGTGGCCCGCACTCCTTTGGAGGCGACTGACCTAACGGCTGCTCCCACCAGGGCGCTCCTATCTTTATCTTTATTCTCTTTTTCCAGGCAAAGTCCCAATCCCGCCGTCTTCCCATCACTATCTCGGTGAATGGTCTTTTTTAGATGTATTCACCTAAGTCAGCCTTCCGGGGTACAGGATGTGGTGAGAGATCATTCCAGCGCCCTCCACCTCCAACCCCCACTCCAAAACCGCAGGTACCCTACTCGCAAAGGTAAGAGAAAGGCCAGAAGCAGCAGGGCGCTCTGCCGTAATTGCCTGGGGACCACCGGTCCTGCAACCCCGGCAAAGAAGGGCTTTGGAGAAATTTTTCTCTAGGCGAACCAAGCACACCCCCACGCTTCTCAACACGGTGAAGTTTCTTTAGTTGACCCTGTTGCTGCACAAAGAGGAAACTGAGGCCCGGTGGCGGGCAAAGACTTCCTGCTCCACGTACGGTCGGTGGCAGGGCCGGCACTAAGAAAACGGGTAACAAAAGTGAACACTAGGTAAGCACGCGCCACGTGCTGAGCCCGGGACAGACGGAGACCACTTCTGCTGCGGGGCGCCAACTACTCGCTCGGCGCCCTGGAAACCTGAGGCGGGAAAGCCAAGGCCCGCGGGGCCCCAGCCGCGGCCTCCGGTCCCCTCACCCTCGGCCCCTGCGCGGGGTGGGGCCTCTGTCGGCCTGGCCGGCTCTCAGGCAGAGCCCGCTGCCCAATCCGCGCCCCTCACCCAAACCTAGACCGGTCCACCCGCGCCACCCAACCCTCAACAGCTAAGAAGGCGGAGTCGCACCCGGGAGCAGCTCGCCTGGGGTCCCGCCGCCCCCGCCCCCGCCCCCGCCCCGTCTCCTCTCCTCCTCCCCTCCCCCCCGGGGAGGGGAGGAGGAGGAGGAGACTTCGCGGCCCTCCCTCTGCCCTCCCGGCGGCGGCCCCAGCAAACCGGGTGCCCGCCCCTCCCAGCCGCGGCGGGTCGGACGTCCGGAGCCCGCGGGTCCCCGGCCGAGGTGAGCGGGGACCGCAGTGCTGAGGGCGGAAAGCCACCGCGTCCTGGGAACTCCCACCAGGCCGCGAACCATCCCCGGGAGGGAATGGGTTAAGTTGGCGGTGTGCAGAAGGAGAGGGGAACAGCTGGGGGGGGCGGTGTCCCGCGCCCGCCGCTACCCCCAAACTCCGAAAAACTTCCTAGCCTCCTCCGCATACTCCCCCGTCTGCTGGGACACCCGGCCTCGGGCACCGAGGGGCCGCTGGAGTTGGGGGGAGGGGGAGGGCGGCCTTCGGAATGCTGCGGGCCAGACTGACGGGAGGGGGTGGCGGGCGGGGCGGAATTTGGAGCTCTCCCGGGGGACCCGACGTGGTTACCATGGTGAGCGCGGGATGGACGGGCGGCGCCAGCCAATCGGAGGACGGCACCACCGCTTTAGACTCGGGGTGGCTGCCAATGAGGGGCACGCAGTCAGGTGGGCGGGACCGGGCCGGGAACCCCATTCGGCCGTCGCTAGCTGGAGCTGGGTGGTGCGCTGGAACCCCTTAGCTGGCGAGGGCGCGTGGAAGTGAGGACCCAGGCGACTCTTGACGCAGTGGGGGCAGAAAACGAATTTTTGGAAGGAGATGGAGCAGGTGGAGTGAAGGCTCAGGACGAGGACACGGGAGAGCGAGCCTCAGTTGTCCCCGGCTCTGATTATGCTAACTGATGACATCGGGTGTTCGGGTTGGGTGAAGATCTTGTTAGTGGCCTCCCCTCACTCGTCCTAGGCAAGGAGAATGGCCCAGAGGGGGCAGAGAATTGGAGATAGCACAGCCTATCAGTGGAGAGCTGACTGGTGGGATGTATGCTGAGGGTCCAGGGTCGGAGTTGACTCCCAGGAAGGGCTCCTACCCGCCTCACATATGTTTGCACTTGATCCGATGCCTGAGGACCCCATCTTGTAGGTGCCCTCAGGTAGCCACGACCCTGGAGCGAAGCATCAATCCAGCACTCCAGCCGATACCCCGGTACTTTGCTGCTGGTTCTCTGTATGGACGTGGACCAGTAACTGGGCCTCCGCTGGCCGTGTCTGAAGAGAGGAGATCTAATCAGTGAGCTAGGATATCTTTATGGCCCCTTAGTTTGAGATGGGGATTCCTGGGAACAAGCCAAGGATGTCTATCTACCCCGTGGCTCAGGTCCAGCCTGGAGGGACAGCTTGCCTGCCTCCCGGTTCTCTCCCGGAGGGCCAATGGCTGGAGGCCGGGCAGCAGGTCAGAGGGACAGGTGCCCACAGTTTGTGGGCTGACCAGCCGTGGACCCTGCACTTATTCAATCAAGCTGCCCTCTGTGGTTTCCTGCTGGGCTCTGCTCCCTGCCTACAGCCACGCCTGTAGCGATGGCCTGGCCTGAAATACTCTGGAAGGACATTAGAGGGGTTCGGAGTTGGAAGGAGGAGTTGGGCCCCCCAAGTCCCCTCAGCTGGCCCCCATCCAGGCCTCTGCATTGCTTACTCCTCTCACTAGATATTGAGAGACTCGTCTAAACATGCTAAGGACAAAATACACAATTGTCCCTCTGTGAGCCAGTTAGGCCTCTTCAGGTAAGAGGACTCCTGAGTGTGAGAGGACTCTGATTCTGATCCCAACCACAGATGGGCTCTGAGGTTCTCAGAGCCTAGCCATAAACTGACTCCTGATCCTTGGGGTGGCTCAACCCATCCTGGTACAAGGGGACCCAAACGGTAGTGGCTGTCCATCTTCCATCCATCAGCCCGGGAAGCATTGATGCAGCTTTTACCACATGCTGGGCCTTTTGCTGAAAGACCAAGATTCTCTCATGGACTTCACAGTGTCACCATTGCTGGGATAGTGGGAGGTGCCAATATTGTGGGTGCATTAACATAGATGTCAGGGAAGGTTTCCCAGAGGAGGGGAAACTGAAGATGGGTCTTGAAGCATCTGTAGGAGTTTGCTGATGGAGAAAGAAGGAGGGGGTGACTTTCTAGACAGATCCACAAGCAATAGGAACCAGTGCTCCCTTTCTGTGGGCAGGGCTGATGCAGGCCTAGCCTGAGGCAAGTGTCAGTTCAGAATATTCTTGTTTCTGTCCTAGAGTGGGTCAGCTGCTGCCTGGAGCAGTGAGGGTCATGGTGGGACTGGGGTTAGGAGTACTGAGTCCCACTCAGCCTGCTGCTTGCTAAGGGCATGCAAGGTCATAGTTCATCCTGCTTCCACTCCACTAGCAACTTTAAGGACTCCTGTAAGCAGAGTCTGTCCTGGAAGCTCTGGGTGGCACAAGTGTCCCATCTGGGTAGCGGGAAGCTTGTGTAGCAAAAATAGGACAGAAGCCAGATCAGGGTGTAGAAGGTTGTAGGACTCCACATGGGGTGGGGCCGGGGAGATCAAGACATTTCCTGGAGGTGGTAGAACTGAGCTTGAAGGATGGGCAGGGCTTGTAGATTCTGAGAGGGGGGCATCCCAAGTGGGGGGAACAGCCTGAGCAGAAACCCTGAGGGTTAGAGCAAGAACAGACCCGTCTGGCTGGTGGGAGGCAGGACAAAGGCAGGGAGGAGTAGGGAAGGCTCCTTGGGGCCTGTGATGGCTGGTCCCTTCTCAACCTGCTCCTTGGGGGTTGGAGACACCAGCGGGGTTGGGGGAAGGAATTAGGAGGCCACCCTGCACCATGGGAAGAAGACAAAGCATTGCAGGGCAGCTAGAGCCCGTCCCTGTGACTGTTAGCTGAGTCTGTGATTCTTGGCGTGTGTGTACGTTACCAGGGCTATGTGCGAGTTGTGTCCCCAAGGCTGTATAATGTGAGGGGAGAGGAGGCGTCGCTAGGCGGAGTCTGGTTGCTGCTGTGTCTGCGTGTGTGTGCAGGATTCCTGGTCTGTCGGGCCGGTGGTTTCTCTAAAAGCCAACCTTGGGACCCTCAGCCTCTCCCACACGTGTGCACACATACTCTCAGGGTACCCTGTGCCTGTAGGAGGAAAGGAGAGGGCTGTTCAGAGCTCCGCTGTTCCCATTGCTCTTCTTCCCCCACGACCCCAGCCCCCAGGGCTGGACCAGACTGCCTGGAAGGGAACAGGAGCTGAAGCTGGAGCCCATTCCTGCCTTTAGTGTCAGTGCCTGGAAGCCATTAGGGGCCTGAGTGCCTGCCCTGCCCTTGCCAGACTGACTGGCTTGGGATTCCTGGCAGGAGCCGGCCACCCCTTCCCTGCCCCTCCCCATGCCAGACCTGGAGGCTCCCAGAGGCAGAGAGGATGGTGCAGTGCAAGGAGGTCACCTCCCTGGTGACCTCTTGGCTTGGGGGCCACACCCCAGGATCCCCTCGCCACCCCCATTCTCAGGGTGCTCTTGCCCGGCTGTCTCCTCCCCTCCCCCACTGGCTCACATTGTTTTTCTTTTCCGAGAGCTTCTCCATGTGGAGCAGAGCCAGGAACGTGGGGAGAGGAGTGTGGGTTCTTGTGCATATGCACGTCTGTGTGTGTGTGAGTGTGCACATTCTCTTGTCTGGATGATGCATGCGTGTCCTTGCATGTCTGCGTGTGTGCCTCTGCGTGGTGACGTATGCATGTCTTCAGGTGTTTCTGTGACTCTCGAGTGAGAGTCTCTGCATTGGAACAGCTGTGTATGCCGTGGGTGGGCTCAGTATGCGTGTGTCTGCCTGTGCTGCTTCCTGTCTGCAGATGTGTCCAGGTGTGCACAGAGGTATGAACACACATGAGCGCACTAGCCACCTGACCTCACAGGAGAGACTGAGTCCCTGACAGGGTGCTCAGCCTGCCTGGGGTCCCTCAGGGTGTCGATGGTGCACAGGGATCCAAAACCAGACCTGCAAGGCTGTGTCCTTCAGAGTATGTCACTCTGTGCAGGTGTCCTGGGGTTGTGACATACAGACCTGTGTACGGAGCTGTGGCTGGTGAGAGGCAGCACCAAGTACTCACATGTTGCTACCTCGGACTATTCAAATGCAATTGCCCCCACCTACTGAACTCGGGTGGGTGGAGACTGTGTGTTCAGGTGTGTCCATGTGACTCTGGAGGACCCCTTGATCAAGAAACAGTGGTCTCCCTCATACCCTCCCCCATTCTGCAGGTAGAGGAACTGAGGTCCAGGAAGGGCAGTGGCTTACATGAGATTGGTGACAGAGCGGGTCTAGAGCTGCTGCCTGGTAGAAAGGCAGACGATAAACCACAAACAGACCCGAGGAACGGTGGTCATTGGTCTTGAATTCACACTGACACTGGTCCACCTGGTGGTGGGAAACCTGGGATGCCTTCACAGGTGAGGGCAGGAGCAGGCAGAGCCAGGGGTGACTGGAGAGGGAAGGCACCTGTGAGGCTGTGAGCAGTGCCAGGGTGTGTCAGCTGAATGAGGAGAAAAGGGACAGGAAACTAAGAGGGAGTAGTTGGAACTCCAGGCAGGTAGCGGTGTTGTTGGAACTGGATCCTAGAAAGGGGTCACAGCCATTGGTAAGGACAGAGGGTGTGGCTGGCCACTGGCATGATCAGGTCTGCATTTTAAAAAACATACTCTGGCTGCTGCTGTTGAGAACCAAGTTGAAGAAGGCAGAAGTGACCAGTGGTCTACCCAGGTGGGAGAGGATGGTGGTGGCCTTGACACAGGCCAGTGGCTGGGTCAGAAGAAGGTGGATAGATCCGTGTGATGTGCGACAGACAGACTGACCGCATTGGGAGTGGCAGGAAGCGGATGGGGGAGGGGAAAGCGGGTTCCAGAATGTCTCCTTGGGCGTGAGGGAGTGAGGGAGTGAGGGAGTGCTCTTTGTCCAGAGAGGGCTCCCAGGAGGAGGAGCTGGTTGAGGGAGGATGGAGACAATGAGCTCCATTTCCAGCAAGGGTTCTGGTCATCTGGGAGACATCCGGTGGGTGTGAGGCGGAGATGTGGGGTTATCGCCGGCATGGCTGGAGGGGACAGTGAGAAGGAGGAGCTCAGGTTGCCCACCAGCGAGGCTGATGGGGAGAGGGAGGTGGATGGGTTGGAGGCAGCAAGCGGGGACCTTCAGATGAGCCTTGCACAGGGGGAGAATGAGGAAAGTGCTGGGCAAGACCCGCAAGGGTGACACCCCCTGGGGAGCCCACTGTGGGCAGGGGTGGTAAAGCTGGAGCCGGAGACCTTTGACCTAAGGAGGGAGAGGGCCTCTGTCCCCTTAGGGGCAGAGAGGAGGGGCCATGGGGCACGAGGCAGGACAGGGAGGGAATGCCAAGCTGCTGGCAAACTGTGATATCACCTTCCAGGAGTGAGGGCCATTAGAGCATTGAAGGGGGGACACTGAGGGGCCACCGGGCGGTGTCAGGAGCTGCCAGTGTTGAGGCATCATCGGTGGTGCCGAGTCCCACCAGCAGTGCCCTGGTCCAGCTTTCAGAAAGGATGGGGATGGTGGTGGATACTTAGGGGCTTGTGTGAGGACCTGGGACAGACTCAGTGGAATGTCCAGAGGGGCTGCTCGCAGCAGAACCCACAATGGAAGCAGGTTGAGGACAGAGAGGGACATGTGCTCACTTATCTTAAAGGGAATGTGGCCCATAAAAGAGCCCAGCAGTGGGTGTGGAGAGTCACACTCCCACTACCTCATAGACGTGCCACCACTGCTGCGGATTCGGCCTCCTCAGTGTTGTGTTTAGACTCCCAGATGCTATATCTGGGTACTTCCCTCTTTAGTAAACAGTGATAGTTTCCCTCCAGTCTGTGGAGAGGAACAAATGAGGCTGTTCACATAAGGCTTGAGGCATGGTAGCTGACTGGGAGTTGGCCCTCCACAAATGTCATTGCCACTATGTCATCGTGTGTTAAAACTAACAGTGACTAGGAGACAGCCTCTGGCTTCAGCATGCTCACAGCTGGGGCTGAGTTTGGGGAGAAGGGACACAGATAAATGGTACAGCACGTTTGGTTAGTATAGTGATGGAGACCTGAGCAGGAGCTGACCACCTGACCTGAGGTCGTCCTGGAGGACTTTCAGGGGGAGGTGATATCTCAAGTACCTTAGCCCAGTGCAGGAAGAAGGGAAGGGACTCCTGCCAGCAGGCCCAGCTGGGAAGCATGTGCGTGAGAAGTGGGAATGAGCGAGTAGGAAAGAATTTCGTGTGTGAGAAGGCACCCGAAGGTCAAGGACAGTAGGTTGCAGATCAGCTGCCATTGCTGCAGGGTCAGGTCAGGAAAGAAACGGTTTTAGGTTCTTGCTCACCATTTCAGCCCTACTGGAAGCAGACCATTTTCTCTCTCCCTCTGTGGATACGCCCTTCTAAGGCTGATCTATGGGCGGAGAGTGGCCACAGCCTAATAATGGTGGTGTTCTCCCACAGGTCCGAGGAGGCGTCCTCAGGCTCCCCGCCCAGTGGGCAGAAGAACAGTGGACAGCGGTGGCCACCATGCACCGTAGTATCAGGTCTGCCGCGCCTCCCCCTAGCCATCCCTGAGTCAGGCCTAGAGTTCGAGCCCAGGGCCTGCGAGCTTGGCGGCACCATGAGCCATGGGGCGAGTCCGCGCCTGGCCGAGTCCCCGCAGCTGTCCAAGGGCAGCCTCCTGACCATCCTGGGCAGCCCATCGCCCGAGCGCATGGGGCCGGCCGACTCGCTGCCACCCACGCCGTCCAGCGGCACGCCCTCGCCGGGGCCGCCCCCTTCACTGCCTCTGCCGCCCGCACCCGCGCTGCTGGCCGACGGGGACTGGGAGAGCCGCGAAGAGCTGCGGCTGCGGGAGCTGGAGGAGGCGCGGGCGCGGGCGGCGCAAATGGAGAAGACCATGCGCTGGTGGTCGGACTGCACCGCCAACTGGAGGGAGAAGTGGAGCAAGGTACGCGCCGAGCGCAACCGGGCGCGCGAAGAGGTGCGCCAGCTGCGCCAGCGCCTGGACGCGCTCACCAAAGAGCTGGCGGGCGCGCGGCGGGAACGCCAGGAGGCGCAGGGCGAGTGCGAGGCGCGGGGCCGCGAACTGGCACGACTGCGGGGCGCCCGGGAATCTGCCGACCGGACGCCCGACGGTCCCGAGACGGAGCCCGAGAGGGAGCACGAACCGGTGCGCGACGTCGGGTCTGAGAGGCCCCAGGGCGGCCAGGTGTGCGGCAGGGGGCGGGGCTGCCTGCCGGGCCGTGCGCACCGTCTGGAAGTGGGCAGGGCTGATTGTCGGGGCGGACGTGAGTGCTGTGAGGGTCTGGACCCCTGGGAAGTTTCACTCCGCCCACTCGTCCCAAGTTCTTTCTCTTCAGGACTCTTGACACCTCCCTTCCGGAAAACCCCCTCGGGTGGTCCCTCCGTCCCCAAATCTGAGTAGTCCGTAGACCCAAGGAATCATCCAATCCTTTTGAGCTGTAGAGGCGTCTAAGAACTTGGCTGGAAGGCTTTCGTTAGTAGCAGCGCTGAATCCATTCATTCTTTCAACCTGAATTTGGAGAGAGGCAAACATTTATAACAGAAATCGAAGTTGAGGGGTGCTTGTTTGGGTGAGAGGAGGATAGGGAAGGTCCCGGGTCAGGCTTTGGAGTGTGAACGTCACAGAATCGCTCTTGGTCTGCGTACGCTGAGACTAGAAGAATGCGGAGGGAATTAGCTGTGAAAAGTGCAGGCGATTCAGGCATGGAAATTGCCTGTGCACGAGCCTGGAGCTGAGAGCACTTGAAAGTTGGGAGATGGCAGATCTTAAAACTCCCATCGCTCAGGGAGTGTCTACACAGAGTGCTAAGCTTTGCATGTGCATTATCTAGTTGATGCTCACAGCCACCCCAGGATGTGTGCTTTGTGGCGGCAAAGAGATTAAGTGCCTAGGTTTTCCGGTGACTAGAATTGCTGGGTGGTTGAACTCCAGAGTATGACTGGAGCTTTAAAAGTGGGCGCAAAAGGCATCCTCCCCTGAATCCATAGGTCTGTCACCAGAAGGTCATCGGGCGACAGAGTCCAGGCTCAGGCTGTTCCCCGCTTCACCCAGGATAGACCAGGTCCTTCAGCTAAGAACCTGGTTCAACCTCCCCACCCTGTAGACTGGCGTGCACACTGCTGCCTCCTGGTGGCTAAAGCCCTCTTCCCAGACCCCGCTGGTGTTTGGAGTTGGTGGTCATTACTCTTTGGTGAGAACCCGTCAATCATTCTCAGGATTCTACACCTGCTCTGTCCTTGTTCTAGCTGTCAGTCACAGACTGAGGGTGGCAGATACAGCAGTGGGAGTCTGGAGCTGCAGCTACGTCAGTGTTCTATGACCTGGAACAAATCCCTGCTCCCCTACGTCCTCATTTGTAAAACAGGGTGTTGGACCAGGTGGCATCTGAGACCCCCACCCAGACAGTCTGATAGGGAGGGAGTAGAATTCACTCCTAAGGGAGTCCTCAGGGCCACTGTCCCTCCGATATGGAAAGAGAAGCCAGAGAAGAGGTTGGCCCAGGCTCATCTGGAAAGGCCAGGGGAAGGCAGAGTGGAACAGAAGCCTTGGGCATGTCAGCTTAGTGGTCGGAAGCAGGTTTTGGAGGTCGGCAGGGCCAGGCCACAGGAGTAGAGACGCTCAGAGGAGAGGAGGCAGGCTTAGCACTGAGTTAATAATCTCCCTGCTTTCTATTTGGCAGCTGGGTCTACTCATGGCACGATGTTTCTTTTACCATGTTCCTCAGCTCCCCTTGCCTTAGTGTTTGCACCTGAAAATGGAATCTTGAAACTGCAGTTCCTTTTGAGGCAGTCTAGACCTTATCCATTGTAGGAATTCCTGCTCAACATTATTTCACATTAATGTTCCACCATATGTTTGCATACTTCCAGTGACGGGGAGCTCACCTTCTAACTTAGGAAATCATCAGGAAAACCTGGTGGCTGAATGTATGCACTTCTAGGAGTAAAGGGGGAGACCCAGAGGATGGTGTATCCCTCCCTCTCCAGGGATGGACGAGGGAGGCAGCACAGGAGGAAACTGGCACCCAGAAGGGGGTATGACTTGCCCAAGGTTACGTCTAAGCTGACCCCAGACCCTGGGTCCTGAGGAAGGCCCAAGAGGGTGAGGGCTCAGTGGCCCCTGGTCTAGCCTCCACTGGTCCCCACAGGAGCTGGAGCTGGTGGAGAGCTTGCTGAAGAGCAGACCAGAGGAGCCCGATGGCTGCTGGGAGGCACGTAGTGTGGGGACCGGGGGCCCCCGGAGCAGCTCCGGCCGCCAGGAACGTGGCCGACTACCCTGGGAAGACTCAGCCATCGTGGAAGAAGATGCCTCCAAGTTGACCGCCCTGAGGCTACGGCTCGATGAGTCCCAGAAGGTGCTACTCAAGGAGCGAGAGTGAGTCCTGGGGTGACAAGCAGGGCGGTGGCAGGTCAGGCTGCAGGGCCCTCGGTGTCACTGAAGGAAAGTCAGTGCCCCAGCACATGGGACTTGCTGAAAGTGAGGAAGATAAATGGTACTATTCAGGCTCTAATCTTGGAACTTCAGATGAGTGGTGCTCTAGCTGAGAATCCAATGCTCATTTACTGTTTTGTTTTTTTCTGAAGAAAAGGTGCAGGCAGGAATGAAGGCGAGTAACCAGGCAAGCTAGAAGAGAGAGGAGGAAGAAGCATTTCCAGTTTTCATTGTAGTTGTACATCTTTGTTGCTCCCTCTGGCCCCAGGATACAAACCCAGGTCCCTGGGTTGTACATGGCCTGCATTCCTGTGGAGGTGGCTGACCTAACTGCTCCTCTACCAAGGCATGCCCAAATTTAATTTTTAATTCAAACAGTACTTATTGGACATGTGTTGTAATTCAAATCTTGGTTGGCAGCGAGGGTGCAGTTATCAATAAGACCCCAAATCCCTGCCTTTGTGGAGCTAATGTTCTGGTGGGAGAGAGTGTCGGTGCATGGTAAAGGCAGGAAAGGAGGAAGGGGAGGCTGAGTGGTGGTAGCTGGAAACTGGATTTGGAGCTGTGGATTCGGAGATGGCAGGGAGGTGGTTGGGTACATGAAGGAATCTGGAGGTCATGCTGCAGCTCTGGGCTGGAGGTGAACATGCAGGTGCTGTTGGCACAGAGATGAGCCAGAGGGAGCGTGGATGGGGAGGGCAGAGGATGGCGGCCTGGAGCCCAAAGTTTAGAGGTCAGTTAGAAGAAGAGGGCTGCAGCTAAGGAGACCGAAGTGAACCAAGGAGGGGGCAGTGAAACCGGAGATACTTCCCTGGAGGAGGGAGTGATCGCTGGGCAGGTAAGAAAAGGCCTGAGCACTGACCAGTGGACTGAGAACATGGCTGTCACCAGTAACCTTGACCCGGGCACCAGCCTGATTATAATGAATACTTGTAACACCTCATTCTATCCAGAAATTAAATACATAGAGAGTATAACATATCCTCACAAAACTTTTTTTTTTTTAACATAATGCTCTTGTGAAGCCGAAGGCTGGATCAGGGTGATGCTTCTGTGTTCCCAAACACCAGAGTGCCACACATCACCAGATTGAGGGGCGAGCATGGAACAGGTGCTCACAGCCCAGATGGAGCCAACCCCGCCCACACCTGATCTTCCACTTCCAGCTCTGGAAGTGGGGGCAATAGCTTTCTGTTTAAGCAACACACACACACACACACACACACACACACCATCATCATCATCATCCTAATTGATGCTCCCTGGTGGCTCAGGCATTAGACCAGTGGCTGGGACGTAGACCGTGTAAAAAACTCAAGGATCTGAATTTGAGGCCCAGGGCTGAGGGAAGAATCAAAAATAAATCCAAGTGCCTCCCCCTCCTTTCCCTTCCTGAAAAATGCTTCCTTTTCTCCCTTTCACTCTTAAAAAATTCACCCTATTGCACTAACTGAAACCGAGAGGAAAGGAAAGTTATTTATATAAAATATGACTTGATACATAGCACTACAAGAAGCAATCCTGACGTCAGAATCTGGTGCCTTTTTCTGGACTGACAGCCCGGAGGGCCCCAATAGGCAGTCCTGACAGAGCACAGACGCACTGCCAGGCGCTGTGCTGAAGCTTGCCCTGTGGTGTCACCTCCCAGGACACCTGGGAAGCAGCAGGCACAGGTGTGCGGGGTTGGTTACGAACACACATGCGGTGTGGCTGCAGTGATGAGATTTCCTGAGAGATGAACTGCCTTTGGTAAAGCTCCAAATGAAACAAAATGTGATCTCCCCTCGATTTACCACTTCCCTCTAGTGATTCTGTTCTTGGAAAACATTACTACAAAAGATACTTTACGTTTGTGTGTAAACCTTTCCCGGGCTTAGATATTTTCACCGTCAGGATGGCCAGCAAGAGCTGCGTGCCTTACGGGGCTGCAGAGTAATTCCTGGAGGCGCAGATGCCCTGGGCATTGCAGGGTGTCAGGCGGCCCTGGTCCTGCCCTCTAAGCGACCCCCAGTCATTGTGATCACCATAATGTCCCCACAGATTTCTTTTTGTTGTGGTTAAAGTGCAGGCAGGAAGAAGCGTTCTATTTCATTTTTATTTAGTTCATCCTGGCTGCTCCCCTGCTCCCCCTCCCACAGCCCTGGGACATGAACCTGGATCCTTGGGGTGCATGTGGCCTGCGCTCAGCCAGAGGCTGTGGACCTAACCACTGCTCCACCAGGGCACACCACCCCAGGGATTTCTTTCTTTAAAAAAAAAAAAAAGGAAAGATGCAGACAGGAATGAAGACGAGTAGGTAGGCAGGAAGCAGGAAGAGAGGAGAAAAACATTTATTTTACTTAGCTCATCTTGGTTATTCTCCCCCCAAATCCCCCACCCACTGTGGCCCCAGGATGCAAGCCTGTGTCCTTGGGATGTATGTGGACTACACCCAGTGGATTTGTCCTCTCGGCCCCCAGGACGTACCCCCGTGGATTCCTAATAGGCTGCCTAGCAGGTGTCGTTGTGCCCTCCGAGAACTCTGTGTTAGAGGTGGAAACGTTAGACCCTCAGGGAGAGAGAAGAGTGAGGCACCATGAAATCTAGCACTTGGGAGCATAACAACAAACGCAGCCATTGGTTGAGCACCTACTATGTGCGGCAGCCAAACTCCATGCTTGTTACCCACGTACCACATTCATGTTCAGGGGAGAGCCTGGGAATCCCACTCTATAAGAACGGCGAGACGGCGAGAGGGGACCCTTCTGTCCACTGGGCTGTGTTTTCAGCTGTTCTAACTGCGAAACTGAGCCTCCAAACCAAGCCTCACAGAGAAACACAGTACATAAAACAGGAACAAGGGCATATTTGCCAGATGGGTCCAGGGCTCACAGAGAGGGAGGCACTTGCCTGGGGATGCCCAATGTCCTAGGGACCTGGCCACTTCCCCACTCCAAGAGCTGGCCACCTGCCATTGTAGGGGGAGTGTGCCTCCATGAGAGATGCAGAACCGGGGTGGGGGGCCTGCCGCACTTTGGGTTGCCTGGACATGGGCTCATTAGATGCAGCCTACACAAAAGGACTATGAGCGGCAGACCCTGGTGGGCTCACCCCCATGACCGCCCCTCTCTCCTCCCAGGGATAAACTGGCACTGAGCAAGAGCATTGAGAAACTAGAGGGGGAGCTCAGCCAGTGGAAGATCAAGTATGAGGAGCTGAGCAAGACCAAGCAGGAGATTCTCAAGCAGGTGAGTCCTGGAGACCAGGGTGGGCTTCCTGGAGGAAGCAGCGATGGACTGCTGGATTTCAGCAGCGAGGAGGAGAGAAAGGAGAGATTTCGTTCATTCATTGCCTGACACCAGCCATGTGCCAAGCACTATTCTGAGTGCCAAGCACTGCCAGGTCCTTCAGGAGCTCAGCAAGAGTAATATACTGTGAAGGGATCAAGCAGTGGTGAGTCAGGGGAGACCTCTCTAAGAAGATGATATTTGAGTCAAGACCTAAAAGGATTAGAAGCAGCTGTGTTTGAGAAGGTATGGAGGTAAAGTTCCTGGCAGAAGGTTGAGCAAATGCAAATGTCCTGAGGCTGGAACAAACCCAGTGTGTGTGACAAACAGGCCATTGTGACTGGAGAGTAGCGAATGAGAGATGAGGTCATGGGGGAGCTCCCAGGACATGGACCAAGACAAAGGGGAGGAGTCTGGATGTAGCTTTCATTGGGTGCTGGTATGTGGAAGATCTCACTAAAGCCAGCTTGAAGGAGGCTGGGTCCCAACATTCCCATTGTACAGATGAGAAAACTGAGGGTCTGGCTGGCAGAAGCAGATCCCACCCTACTGGGAGGCTCTGCCTAGCTCCTCCTGTGCAGACTTTCATGGCCACCAGGGGGCGCCGCCACCCATATCAAAGCTGGTCTGGAGTCTGCATTTCAAGTCAGTTGGAGCATCAGAGATCTCAGGACCTGAAACTGACCTGCACGGGACTGAGCTGCCTCTTACTGTAGAATCTCTCAGGGAATCTCCTAAAGCATAAATTCCTAGACACCACCCTCACCCTCCTGAAATAACACCTTTGGAGGTTAGATCCAGGACTCTGTCTTTTTAATCTTTTCAAGCTGTATAATCATTTGCAGAAAAGAAGTAAAACATGAATATGCAGTTTAGCAGATTATTATAAAGATTCCCTTTTACACCAGCTGCTTTCCCTCAGCATTAGGTATCTAATGGTCACCCGTGTCATCGCAGAGAGTGGTACTTTGTTGGTTTTCTGTTGACTGCAGACTTGTGTTCAGATCCACAGTGAATTCTGAGAGTGCCGGTGCTAAAGGCTGTGCAGGGAGACAGAGGTGGGCAGGTGAACTCTTTGTCCTCCCTAACGCACATTCTAGTGGGGCGTGAGACGGAGAACAGAGGACGCACCTCCTCTAGGGAGGACAGGAGAGGCCAAGGTCTGGCAATGAAAAGAGTCAGTCCTGCGGCGTCGCTCAGAAAGACTATATCAGGCAGAGCGAAACACACGTGCAAAGGCCCTGTGGTAGGCAAGAACATGGTGTATTTGAGTGGAAAGGAGCCCACTGCCTCTGGAACAAAGTTAACTAAATAGAAGTGGGGAATGAGTTTGAGGAGAGATGGCCAGGGGTCTGATCATGCAGGCTATGTGAGACCACAGAATGTTTTTATCCTAAGGATCCTGAGGGTGGTAATAAGACTGTAAAAGCTTACTCTTGGCTGCTGTTTTGGAAAGTAGGTTGATGAAAGACCACGAGCAGACACTGGGAGGTTAGCAGGTAATAAGGTAGGAGGCGAGCCATGTTGGAAGTGACGGAAGTGGTCAGATCACGGTCTGTGCTGGATGTTGGGAGGCCCGTTTGGCACCTCCTCAGGCTCCTTGCTTGAGCACTCCTCCACCGGCACCCCTCCTAGAGCAGTTAGGGATCTCTCCAGGGTTCCTCACCTAACCAGGCTGGGCCGTGTCCTGCAGCTCAGCATCCTGAAGGAGGCCCACCAGGATGAACTGGGCCGCATGTCTGAAGACCTGGAGGATGAGCTGGGCGCGCGGTCCAGTATGGACAGGAAGCTGGCCGAGCTGAGGGGTGAGGTGAGGCTGCCGGCAGTCCCTGGGGTTTGGGGGGTTGGGGGGTCGGGGCCCTGCCTCCATCAACTGGTCACTCGGAAGAGGGCAGGAACCAGGCCTGTGCCCCAAGGGTCCCCCAGTCTGCAGGGGGCTGGCCTCTCTCCCACACAGAGACCAGAAGTGCCTCACATCCTGCAGGCCGTGAAATCAGTCCAGGTTAATTATAGGCACTGCAGCTGGACCTGCTTCCTGCAGCCGAAACTGGCCAAAGATGGAGGCCAGGTGCCCCCTCCTGCAGAGCCCTGACCCTGGCAGCCCTGTTGCAGATGGAGCGGCTGCAGGCAGAGAACGCAGCCGAGTGGGGTCGCCGTGAGCGGTTGGAAACCGAGAAGCTGGGCCTGGAGCGGGAAAACAAGAAGCTGCGGGCACAGGTCGGGGACCTGGAGGAGGCGCTGGCGCGGCGGCGGCGGCAGACTGCCAGCGCCCTGGACTGCGACCTGCGGGCCAGTCAGGCCGCACTCTTCGAGAAGAACAAGGTGAGGCCGGGAGCAGAGGGAGCAGGGGGGCAGGGGCCCAGGCTACCTCCCTGTCCAGCCAGGGCAGAGCCCCTACTGGGTGTCCTGCTCCAGCACTCAGGTCCCAGGGACCCCTGAAGTAACAGCTGAGGACAGAGGTGATCCCAGAACAGGCTGCTCCTGCTCCCCACCATAGGCCAGGCCCGGCAACCATTAGAGCAGCTGTGCCCACCCTGGGCCAAGCCCTGTGCCAGCGCTTTTCATCATCACATCACTTAATCCTCTCAGCAGCCTTTTTACTTTTCCAACAAATGGATATTGGGCACCGACTGTGTGTTCTTGGTGCTGGGGACACAGCACTGGACAGGACAGATGTGACCTCTGTCAGGCCATGGAGCGGATGACTCGGGAATGTAGACGTCTCTCCATCACATGCTGACAATGATCTCAGAGCTCCCTGGCTGGAAAGGGTCCTGGGAAGGCTTCTGAGGCAGTGACATTGGAGCCAAAGTCTCAAGGGAAAGCAGAGGTTGAATAGTGGCAAACTAGCTTAGGGGAAGAATCGAGGGAATTAGGAATACTATGAATAAGTGTCCCCGTGGTGAGAGGGACTTGGGAGTTTTGGAGCAATGAGGTGGCCAGTGTAGCTGGAAGGCAGCTCAATGGGCCACCTTTGAAGAGTTTAAAGCCAGAGGTGGGCTGAGCAGGGTGCAGTTCTAAGTGCTCATTGGCTGCTGTATGGGAGCCGATGGGACAGACGCCAGTGACAGGCAGTCACTGTTTCCTGGGGCAGCAAGAGATGACAGAGACCTGGACCAGGCTGAGGCTGCTGGTGATGGAACAAAGAGGATGGATTCAAGAGACATCTTAGGTAGCGCCTTGCCCCAGGGGCTCAGAGAATGAGGCTCAGAGAAATCACAGAGCCCAGGGGAGGGCATCTCCTTTGCTGGCTGCTCGTCTTCTCCCCTGTCATTCTGGCTTCTGATCACTTTCCTCCAACACTCACGCCCCAGCTAAGCTCGTTCCCAGATCTTTAAATGCCATATATACACCAAAAACTACAACCCACCCCCCGCCCCCTAAATAAATCTGACCCTTAGTTCCAGTCACCTGCTGGACATCCCCATGTTTATCTAGCAGGTATGGAGCCACCGATGCCAGCCATCCAGTCCTCTCCCCTCGCAAGCCTCACCTCACTAGATGGCACCTCTAGGCTCCTGCTGCTCAGCCAGAAGGTGGAGTGATTCTGGGGAGACAGAATACCCAGCACCCCTAGGCCTGCCTAGCCCCACAGGTCTCCCTGGCACATGGCCACTGACACTGAACCTCCCCCATCTCTGCTCTGCTGCAGGAGCTGGCAGACCTGAAGCACGTGCATGGCAAGCTGAAGAAGCAGTTCCAGGAGAAGGTGGCCGAGCTGGCACATGCCAACCGGCGGGTGGAGCAGCACGAGACAGAGGTGAAGAAGTTGCGGCTGCGGGTAGAAGAACTCAAGAAGGAGTTGGCCCAGGCTGAAGATGAGGTGCGTACCCCCTGGGCCCGAAGAGCAGTGTCAGACCGGGCCAGAACAGTAGTGGGGCTGTAGGGCCCTCCTCTGCCCCTCCACGCTGGGTCCCCCGTGCCTAGTGTAAACCTGATTCTCAGGAGGTGCCCAGGGCAGAGTGGTAATGGATGATAGATGTGAGGGTACAAGTGTGGGGGGAAATGGAAAGACAAGGTAGATAAGTGGATGGATAGATTAATGGATGGCTGAGTGAGTGAATGTGTAGATAGTTACATGGAAGGACAAAAGGATAAGTCCATGGTTGGATGAACATTTGGGTGAGAGAGGAGGTAGATGGATGGGAAAGAGGGGGAGGATGGATGGATGGTGGGTGAGTAAATGGATGAATGGATTTTGGATAGATGGATGATGAGTGGGTGGTTGGATAAGTGGGATAGATGGATGGATGGATTGTTGGATAGATGGATGATAATCGAATGCTCGAATTGATGAGTAGACAGATGAGTAGATGACTGGGTGATTGGACGGATGGATGGGTGATAGCATGAATGGTTGGATGGACAGGAGATGGAGGGATGATGAATGGAGTAGATAGGTATTTGGAAAGATGAATGACTGAGTGGACAACAGAAAGAGGAATAGATAACTGACTGGATCAGTGGATAGAAAAATGGAAAGAGAGAAAGAAGGACAGAATGCTGGGTAGATGGGCGCATAGGTCCGTCTGGGGGAGTGGAAGGACACATGGTGGATAAGCAGGGTGATAGGTGGATGAGTAGACCAGTGATGGGTCAGGGGCCGGTGGGGGTATCTCAGCGGGCAGATGAAGATCTCCATAGACAGATGGACAGATTGATGGCCATAGGCAGGTAGGGAGGTAGGTAGTTGATAGACGGACCAGTAGCTTGTGGCTTTGGATGATGGGTAGACAGATTTGGAAAGAAGAGGGCAACAAGGGTGGAGAGGAGCTGCTTCCCTGGAGCAGGTGTGTCTTGGTTTAGGTCTCAAAGGAGAGACAGGGACAAATGGGGAAGACATTTGTGCAGGGGAACGGCAGGAGTGGCTGGCCCTGGGCAGATGGCAGGCCAGAATAGCCCAGCCCAGAGTGACCCCTGTGCTCTTGACCTTGCTCCTCACCCCCAGCTGGACGAAGCCCACAACCAGGCACGGAAGCTGCAGAGGTCCCTGGACGAGCAGACGGAGCAGAGTGAGAACCTGCAGGTGCAGCTAGAGCACCTGCAGTCCCGGTGAGTGGCTCGGGGCGGGGCGGGTGGGCAGAGGGCAGAGGGTTCCAGCCGAGGGAACCTCCGCAGGGTTGGAGCCCCCCACTCAATTAAAGGAGCAGACAGAGCAAGAGGTCTGGGCGCCTTGGGGCCAGAATCTTGTCACCTTCCATCACCTCCAGGAAAAGCCAGTGCCAGGAAGCAAGGAAATGAAACTAGCCAGGAGCCCTGGTCTTGTCTCCTGTGGTCGGAGGGCAGGAAGGGCTGCCAAAGAGATCTGATCCACCCACCGACTTAGGACAGGGGGTGGGGCCAACTGTCCTGGGAGTCACTGACAAAAAGAACAAACAGCCCCAGGGAGCTGATGGGTAAGAGGACAGGAAACTGGAGGAATCTGGTGGTAGGTCCAACCCCTCAGCTATAGACAAGACCCCTGGCCTCAGTGAGGAAAGACAGATGGGAGGGTCTCTGGGACGCACGCAGCGCACTGCATCTCTCCTGTTGCCTCCCCATCCTAACACCCTGTGAATCACACTCCTCCCTGCATTCCCCCTAAAGCCATGAGGTGGCAGGAAACGTCAGGTTCCATCCCCTCTATTCATCCCCACACCCCCCACATACACACACACACACACGCACATATCCACAGACACAAACACACCACACGCAAACACACAGTACACCACACACACATACCACCACATGCCAAACACACACACACATACCACGTGCACACACCATAACCGCGATAACCACACCACTGACTTCCTGGACCGGCCCTTCCTTGCCTATTTCATGACATAGAAGGAACCGGGCTCTGCGACCACACTGCATGGAATCCTTAATGTCTGTGTGTTCTTGGGCTTCTTATTCATCTTTCTGTACCTGGGTTTGCTCATCTGTAAAATGGATGATGATGATGATGATGATGACGACCTCTTGGTTGTGATAATTAAATGAGCTTGTGAAACCACCTGGTACATCGGCGTGCCCTGGTGGAGCAGTGGTTAGGTCAGTCACCTCAGAAGGAGACAGAAACATACCCCTGGGTTTGAGTCCCAGATCCAGGGGGAACAACCAGTATGAACAACTAAATAAAAATAAGGTGACAGATAACTTCCAGATGGTGACTCGATAGGATGCACTTTTGGGTCGCTCCCCACGAACACTGAAAAAAACAAACAAAAAAGATCACCTATTTTCCCGAGACAAATACCAAGAAACAACTGGCACTTCAGCTGGAGACAGAACAGCCGACGACTAGTGGTGGGTAAGGGCACCTGGCAGGGTTCTGAGCTAAGCCACAGATTTGGATTTGGGATGGAGCTTGGGAATCTCCGGATGTGCATTGGGGCGGAGGCTGGGGATTATCTCGCTGGGCTGCAGCGAGAGGCAGCCCAGTGGGGCTGAGACGTGGAGCCACAGAGGGCCGACTTGAGAGGGGGTGAAAGGAGAGCCAGAGCACCGGGAGCTGAGCTGGAGCCCACGTGGAGAAATTGTGCGCAGCCATAATTGGAAATCAGCCAAATCAAACCCCTCCCACAAGCATTTCCCGTCAGAGCCTGGGGTCCACTGTGGAAATCCCACCCACCACATAGCCAAACACGGGAAATCCCACCCATCGGGTGCCCCACCCCCTGGATTACGGTGAGAAGGCGGTCCCAAACCAAAATGCTGCCCGCCAGCACCATCTTATGGGTAGAGGCAAAACTGCAGCCTGATTGCCAATCCTGGGCAAATCAAACCTACTCATCTCCAGGGAAACCGAACCCCTCAGTAATATTAACAGCATGCCAAATGGAGCAAAGGTACAGAGAAATACTCATGAAATGATGGGTCCAGTCAAAAACCCAGGGGAAAATCTGAATACAGCAGATGTATGTAAATAACCTGAAGAGGAATTTAGGGTAACAGTGATTAACATACTCATAGTAATCAAGAGATCACTAGAGGCAGTAAATAACAATGTCAGGAAGCAAAGAGAAGAATTAAAACAAGACATCAAACAGATCAGAGACACGATGGCTGAATTAAAGAACTCAATAGAGGGGCTCAACAATAGGATGGATGAAGCTTCCAATAAGGATCAGTGATCGGGAAGACATGACAGAGGAACTCAAGCAAGCAAACCAACAAAGAGATTTAAAAAAAATTCAAAGACTCAAGGCAGCATTCCAGACCTCTGCGATGATAACATCAAAAGGAACAACATTTGCATCATAGGGGTCCCAGAGGGGGAGAGAGAAAAGGGGCAGAAACCATATTTGAAGAAATAATAGATGAGAACTTCCCCAATTAGAAGAATGAAGCAAACCTCCAGATCCAGGAAGCTCAAAGAGGTCCTAATAAAAGAAACCCAAACAGAAATACACCTAGACACATCGTCATAAAAATATCAAAAATATAACACAAAGAAAGGCTATTAAAAGCAGCCAGGGAAAAACGTGTCACATACAGAGGAGCCCCCATAAGATTGTCAGCGGACGTCTCAAATGAAACTACAGGCCAGAAGGGAATGGCATAATATATTCAAAGTGCTGAAAGAAAAGGAGTTTCAACCTAGGATACTGTATCCGGCAAGATTATCATTCAGAACTGAAGGAATGATAACAAACCTTTTCTGACAAGCAAAAGTTAAAGGAATTTAGCACCACAGAACCAGCTTTGCAAAAAATATTGAAGGATGCTTTATAAAGCGTAAAGAAACCCCACAGAAAAACGTAAGACAGTTAAATACATTTAGTGGGTGCCGTCTGCCAGCCTTGGTCAAATGAAAACCTCCAGCACAGTTTCTTGCTTCCAATCCTTGTTCATCAGTACAACTCGTCATCAACCCGGTGGAAATGTCCCTTTCTTGCCTGCCAGCTTCTGTGGACTCTCCATGAACCAGTCCTGACCCCAGACAACACAGTGACTTTCTTCACCACCAGTGGACACCAACTACACCTTCTCCAGATGACAAGCATCCCAACCTTAGGGAGGGTCCATCTTTTCAACATGTTCCTTCCTTCAATACTCAGCTCTCATTCCCAGGGTACATGTTAAAGTACTCAACCCCTTCATAGTTAGTGCCCTGATGTAATTCACATTACATGTTAGCTTTCCATGTTTTCATTAAATAACTAAATAGGTAGAATTTTAAATAAAGTAAAATACTTCTTCCTCCCCTCTCTTCCTGCCTGCCTGTCTACTCACCTTCATTCCTACCTGCACTTTGTCCTTAAAAAACAACCAACCAACACATGCTGAGTAACTGTCCTCTACTGTCACTCCTGCTACCCTCTGTGGGAGTAGCTTGTTTGGACTCAGATACTGCAATACAAGGACCACGCTCCTGTGAGAGAAGGGAAGGGAAAGACTTCTTTTTCCCTTAGGGAGCAGGCAGGTGACAACCTAAGGCACACAAGGATAAGTCCTTTCACGGCCACACAGTTGGTGGCTGGTCAGGCCAGCTCTCCCGCTACCCGCTCAGCCCTGACTTACTGAGCATTCATTCTGCTGCTGTGCTGAGTTCCTGCGGCTAGGAGGACAGCTGTGAAACCAGGCCTAATAGCTGTGTAGCTTTGCCAGCTGAGCCTCAGTTTCCCCCATCTGCCTGGGATGATGGCCATCAAGTGTTGTGCAGGGGCCCGGGCATGTGTCCAGTGTCTGGCCAGCTCTGCCCACTCAGCCCACACCTCTCCCACGGCACACACCCCTCCAGGGATGTTTAGTGCATTCTCCAGAGCCATCAACTCCCAAAATGGGCAGACAGGCTCTGCTCAGCCCCTCCAGGGCTTCCATCAGGGAAGGCAGGGCCGCCCAGGACCGTTGCTCTTTTTATTTTGCAACTTTTGGTGCTTTAATGTTCCGGGGACAGCTCACTAAATCACAGCACTGTAATTGAGCCCCCCCCCCCCCCCCCCGCCTGCGCCCCTCCCTGCTGCGTTAATAATTCATACCTTCCAGTAAGATGCGGCCTGGGCGCCTCTCCGCTGGGGGATGGGTCTCCACCCACTCTTCTCTTCTCGCTCTGAGTTTGCCTTGTAAATGTTGGCTTTAGGAATTCACATGCAGGGAAGAACAATGGTGAAGTCCTTTCTCCCAGACACTGGGGCACAGAGGGAAGTCAAGTTCCAATCCCGAAACACAGCACCTATGGGCTTAGAGACTGGCCAGGGTGTGAATCCCAGCAGTGTGAACAGACTCAGCTGTTTCCCTTCACTGAAGGGTGAGCTGTTCTGGGGCTTTGGACAAATCACTCGACTGCTTTTTACCTCAGTTTTCTGGTCTGTGAAATGGGAGCGAAAGTAGCACCTCCCTCATTTCAGGGACTTCTGGGAAGACAAGATGAGATGAGCGTCTATATGTAAAAGGCCCAGGTTGGTGCCTTGCAGTGGGAAGGCTTCGCCACTGTCAGTACCAGTGGTTCCGCTCACTCCTGCCACCTCACTTCACAGGCTCCGCCGGCAGCAGCAGAACACCCCACTCTTTGGGAAGATCCGTGGTGCCCGCTTCAGCGCTGAGGAGGCCGGGGATGGAGCCAGCGACCTGGATGAGGACGAAGACCTGCAGATCCAGGTGGCCTAGACCCTCTCTGGGCTGGGCAGGATGGGCCTGCAGCCACAGGGCCCCAGTGTCCTGGCTCGCCACCACTTGAACTGACGTGGCTGCCTGCACTCCTCTGGGGGTGGACCCCACACCCTGCCACAGACAACTTCCTTCCTTCCCCTGCCAGGGTGGGCATCACTGGCACTGCCTCCCAGCAGCCCTTGGGAGGGAGGCAGGGCCTGTGCTCTATAAAGAGATGTACACCCAGGGCTTTGAATCCACTTGGTTTTGTAAACACAGGACCACTCCAGGCCTGGTCTAGGTACACCACCCACCCATCACCTTCATTCAGGGGCAGAGGGGATGTCAAGGGAGGGCTGCTGGAGCCCCAGCCAAGCTGCCCTCTTGGGACCTTGCGGGTTAGGTGGAGGCTGTTCATAGTCCAATGTGATAAACTCTGCTTTTTGTAATAAATGGAGTTCAGGTTCTCCAGGCTGAGTGCTCAGAGCGTGGCAGTATTGAGCAGGGGTGTGGGAGACAGCTTTAGCCTGCACCTGGCACCCAGCCAGAACTCAGGAATGTCCAGGGACTTACATGAGTGAATGTGAGAAAGAAAGGATGAATGAACATTTGAACTGCTGAGTGGACTGGAATTCAACCTCTGTGAGGGGAAGGAAGGGGAGTACGTGCAGATTTCATCTGGAGAAGAGGAGACTCAATCCTGGCCTCAGATGGATCAGATCTCCACTCTGCCCCGAATGGGCTGTGCAACCTTGGAGAAGTTACTTGCCTTCTCTGAGACTCAGATGCTCCATCTCCAAGTTAGGTGTCTCATGAGTTTATCTGGAGCTCAGTCAAGGTTAGTTATTCTTGAAATACTTGAAGCTGTGCTCTGGAGTGGAGGGATTTGCTCACTGGGTTCTGCCACAAAGAACGAAGTTCAAGCAACAGGTAGGAATTTACCCAGAGGTTAGATGGTAACACAATAAATAATCTCCTTCTATTTTTCCCTTACCCTTCTCTAGGCAATGAAACTACAGATCCTTTTGTTTTTGATAATTTCTAAACCTATAACCAGCAGATTTATATTAAATCTGATGGAAATGGTTGTTAAAAACACAGCAGCGTGTGTTTTGGAATCTTTGCACGTCAAGGTAACGTTCGTGGCACCTGCCTGGCTTTATTCTTGATGGCCAGTGTCTGCAGAAGGCACTGTGGAGAGAGTTCTGGCACGCAGGTGGTGCGGCCCCCGTGTTCAGAGGTGTGCCGGGAGAGGCCGAGGCTCTGAAGAGGAGCCTGACACTGAAGGGGAGTTCAGTTCAGTTGATAAAGGCGCTCCCCACCCTGGCGGGGCTATGCTCATTGACTCTCTTGTGGCTTCATCATGAGGGATCCTGGACCCCAGGGGTTTGCTGAGAGCCCTGGGCACTGAGTCGAGGAGAGAGGCAGGCCCAGGAACCAGCTGTGGATAATAAACACAGGCACTGAAAATTCCCCTCACCAAGACTAAACTAACAATGCTGGTGAGGTGGGGTTTGTTGTCATAACAGTGCCATATTCCTTCCCGGGCTCTGAGGAAGGAAGGAGTTGGTGACAGGTCCCCCCACCTTCACACACACATACACCCCTGCCCAGTCGGCCTTTCAGAAAAGAGACTTTGGGAAGAGAACCATTTCCTACCAGGATTCTTTCTGTTTTCTTTCCCAAACAGGAAGTTGGCCCCCAAAGAGGCTGAAAGCGCTGCCCTTTGACCCCTGGGAGCCAGGAGCCAGGCCCTTCCTGACTGCCACCTTCCCAGGCCCTGGGGCAGACCTGCTGCTCCCAGACACAGAGCAGACCTCCTCATCAGGCTCCCCCAGACTCGCTGGCACCGCTTGTGAGATAGCATTGAGCAGGGGCCCCACTATAGTCCCTGTCTTGTGGGAGGGCTGTCCCAAGAATGTAGTGTGGAGAGGCCTCCCACTCGCACCGTTCAAGGGAAAACCCAGGTCAGACAGAGGGCTGGAAGGTTCTCTAGGCCTGGACTGCGCACTGCTTCCTGCTCACACCCTTCCCTCCGTGGCTTCCGGATGCCTGTAGCAAAGTCCTGATGGCTGTATCTGCCACGTCAGTCTCAGCTTGAACTCGCACGAGGCTTTAAAAACTATGTGAAACGCACCGCTAATTTAGTGATGGGAAGTTTCCTCATGAAAGTGTGGGTTTCCTTCTCTTTAGAAATCAGCACCTCAGACCACGCTGGCCTTACACCCCAATGTGGCCAGGCTGCTGGGATGAGAGGCAGGTGTTCCCTGGACTGGGCCACAGTCCCCACTGCCCCCTATAGCCTCACCCTGCATCCACCTCATTCATGTTACTGCCTGGCCCCAGGAGGCATGTGTTTTTCCTTTGGCCTAGTCCAATCTCTCTTTGAACAGGTGAGAAAACCGAGACTGAGGGGAGAAGCACTGGTCTGAAGTCAGTGTGAGGTTTAGTCAGGCCAAGAACACATGTCACTTTTCGGGGCTCAGAAGTTTCTGCCAGCTCCTCCCCCCCACAGGGGTGACTGCTGAGAACAAATAACGTGCTGAACCCTGTCTTGTGCTTCCCAACCCTCAGGCAGTCTCTGCCATCAGCATCCTACTTGACTAAGAGGCTGCAGAGACTCAGTAGGAGCAGGTAACTGTCCAGGACGGCACAGCTGGTTAGTGGTGAGGTCGGGATTCCAGGTCAGGTGATCTAAGACCAACCTCCACACTCCTGATCATGACCCTCCCCTAGGCCCCACCCCAGTCACTTCCGCACAGTTCCTACAGTTCCAGCCTTGAACTCCCTGCCACCCAGAATCACCCCTTCCCCCTCCCCTGAGCTCAGCCCACTTGGCTCATCCTGAGCCGATTGGTGGGTTATTTTACCTGTCTCATCTGCCACCCCGCCAGCTGCTCCTGCAGAGCAGAGTCTCTCCAGCAGTCAGCACCTTGCCCTGTGCTTACCAGGCATCTTTAAAAGAGGGGAGAATGATGGATGCTGGAGGAAGGATGGATGGAATTCTAGAAGGTAGATGGTACAAAGTCTTCCACTCCAGCCCCACTACAATCCCTGTGGGACCAGTCCTAGACAAGTCTTCCTGCTGGTCACCTAAGGCAGATGGCCAGGTGGTAGCAAAACCACAGAAGCCCAGGGGCAGGACAGGCTGGAGAACCGGCTAGGCCAGACGCTGCTGCAGCCAGCCCCTCCTAGTCCTGTCCTGCAGCTGGAGACAGAGGCCCTGGTGTCTGTTCTCTGAAGATGGGGTCCCCTCGCTCTCCAGCAGGACTGCTTTGCCCACCCTGCCTATCAGGAAGGCACTATGGCGCCTCACTTTGACATCCAGGCCCAGGAGGAAGCCCCCTGAGCCTGAGTCCTCCAGACGTGCCTGACTTCTAGTCCCAGCTGCTTTCTGGTTAGCTGTGTGTCTTCTAGTGAACTTCTGCCCTTCTCTGGGCTTCTGCTAAATTGAGGACATAGCAATTCTGTTGTCCAAACCCATATCCAATCATTTGACTCTCCTGTGAGTATTATCTTTTTGGCTTTTCCTGTGATTTGCAACCCTTCCTAAGCCTCCAGTGCCCTGTCCACTCGGGGGCATGCCAGCCACCAGGGCACCCCTCTGGGGCAGTGGGTTGTGGGTGGAGGCAGAAGCAGCACCAGGAACCAGCTGCATCTCTTAGCCCACACAAGTCCCCCCCACACCATCACCACCAAGCTCCCTGCTTGCTAATTGCAGGTTGCAAGATGCCAGCTCCCTCCCTGGCCCCAGGCGGGCACCTCCCAAGGGAGCAGGGGCTCCCTGGAAAACCTGCCAGTCTCCCTCCGTCTCCGCGGACCCAGCTGTGCTGGAGGTGGTCTCCTTGGTACAGGCAGCTGCCCGCCCCCTGGGAGGGGGCAGACAAGGTGTAAACAAGAAGCCTCTCTCCAGGGATTTCCGTTTCCCAAGTTTCCCTTCCCCACTCAGGAACTAGCCTCGACCCCCTGCTGCTGGGCAAGTAAAGTCTCCCTCCACATCCTGGCTGCAGAGTGCTCCAGCTTCTCACCCTTAGGCACGGTCCCCAAGAGCCTTGGCTCCCAGCTTCCTGTGACTCTGGATAAAGCCCCTTCCCCCACCGACTTCCCTTTATCTTCTCCGAGCAGCCTGTGCTGCTGGTTGGAGCTAGAGCAGCTGCCTGTGCTGCTGGTTGGAACTAGGGCCCTGGTCGGACTGACGGCAGCTCCACAGGGATGTGGGGGCACCTTAGCTGCTGGCATCTGGACCTCAGGCTCTGAGGACAGGCCTGGGGGAGTGGGGGCGTGTTCCGCGGCTGGAAATCCAGATCTACCAGGAAAGGTGGAAGAAATCTGTCTGAACCCCTGCACCCCCTCCTTGGTGTCACTTCATTTAAATGTTCACAGCAGCTGGGAGGCGGACAATGGCTGGATGAGGAAGCCAAGACCCACAGAGGGAAGGGACTAGCCAGCAAATGACAGGACTGGGGTTCAAATCCATCCAGCTCCAGCAGCCAGGTCTTCTCATACAGCCCTCAGCCTGGGTCTGTGCCGCTGGCAGTGGGCCTGGGCAGTGAGCTACTGATGGCCCAACCCTTGCTCGAGCCCCGTTCCCTTCAGATCACTTCTGCTAGACCCCTTCTCACCCAGGGCCCTGCCTGATCCGCTAACTTAGGGAGTTAGCAACCTCATCACCTGGTTGAGCCAACTTGATGTCCAGAGAGCCTTGTCCAAGGGTGCCCAGAAATTGTGTCCTGAGAACCCGCAGATCCTTCTTTTAGGGTTGCAATCTCGCACCCCTTTGAACTTCCCCACTGTAGGAACTTGAAAGAAAGCAGCTGAACAGATGTGGATTCACCTACACTCTTTTAAGAGGCAAGAATTCCACCTTCCTGGGCCTCAGGTTCCATATATGCAACACAGGGTGCTTGGGGACTGGAAAGGGCATTTGTCAAGCAAGGACACCGTCATGTCTGTGTGGGAGACCAGTTGTCCGGGCAGGAAGAGGGCACTGGTTTGCACGGGGCTGGGGGTGTTTGTCCTATAGGACTGTCCCATCCAGCCATGCTCAGCTCTCCCAACCCTTGTCCAGTCTCAGAAACCTCCACCAGCTCACCCCATCCAGCTGCCCAGGAATCTTAATTCCAGGATAGAATGGGGTTTAGGGACATTGAGGTGCAGGGGAAATTCCCCCCACCCTTTGAGGTCCTTCTAAGGTTTGCTGTGCACACACATTGGCATCAGGGAAGATTAATAGGAGAAAAGTGAATTTAATGACACATTTGGATAATGCACATGACTGAATTCTAAGGTAAATGGGACGAATCAAACACTTATACCCTGTTCTGAGGTATTGGAAAGGGGGCCTGGGCATCAGGAGAAGAGGAGGGGGCCTCACAGGAAGGGATGAGTTCTTATGACAAAGCCTTGCCTCTAGACTTTTGCCTTGAGATAGGTTTGATGAAATGCTTCTTTCTGGAGCTGACTCCTTACCTGGTGTCCGTGGTAAAGAGACAGCTAGCTTACGACCAGCAGGGCCTGATTAACCTCAGCTCCGCACACCACAGTGACACTCATTGGAGGAAGCCTGCTAGGATATCTTAGAAAAGGCCAATCTGAACATTTGAGGGGGCCTGATCGCACCAGGGGGGACAATCAAAGAGTAAAGGCATCTTTGTTCCCAGAGGACCCCCCCACCTCCCCTGCCAACCTCACCCCATTATAAAGGGCTGGAGGCCGGTGTGTAACAAGATCCCTTGGGAACCTGGCTGGTGAGAACCCCTTATCAGATGAAGTTTATCTGATGGCCCTGTCCCCTAAGGGTAAACTGAGGAAGCTGGCAAACTAAAGGGAGTAGGGTCCCCTTCCCTCCCTCCTTCTCTCTTGAGTAATGGCATAGGCTGTCAGGTAGGAAGAGAGAGGAAGAAGAAACATTTACTTATTTATTTAGTTGTTCCTTTTGGTTGGTCCCTGCTCCCCGCCAACCCACCCCGGGTCCCAGGTCATGAACTAGGGTCTTTGGACTTTATGTGACGTACGTCATCTGGCATTCTCTTTCTCTTTTTATTTGCTTCTTTTTCTTTCTTTCTTTCTTTCTTTCTTTCTTTCTTTCTTTCTTTCTTTCTTTCTTTCTTTCTTCCTTCCTTCCTTCCTTCCTTCCTTCCTTCCTTCCTTCCTTCCTTCCTTTCTTTCTTTCTTTTTTTCTTTCTTTCTTTCTCTCTGTCTCTCTCTCCCTTCCTTCCTTTCTTTCTTTCTTTGCTTACATTCTTTTCTTAAATTTATTTTTATTGTAGTAATTATTCTACACATTAAAATAATCTCCTATGTATAGGTTCCCCATTTATTAGATATATTTCAACACACCCTGCCCTCCACCAAATCACCAAGTGTTCTTCCCTATTGTCCAGTGGTCTTTTTTTTTTTAAAAGTAAAAAAGGCAGGAATGAAGGCAGGCAGAGACAGGCAGGCAGAAAGAGAGAGGAGGAAGAAACAATTTTATTTTATTTCGTTGTTCATCTTGGTTGTTCCTCCAGCCCCAGGACATGAACCTGGGTCCTTGGGACCCTTGTGGACTGAGTTCAGCCAGAGACAGTGACTTAACTGCTACTCTACCAGGTCCCCTTTTTTTAAAGGACGTGTGCAAGCAGGGCAGGAATGAAGGCGAATAGGCAGGCAGACAGGAAGAGAGAGGAAGGAGGCTGAAGCATCCTTTTAAACTTTGTGTTTAGCTGTTCACACTGGTTGCTTCCCCCTGGACCCAGGACTTGAACCCAGGTGTGTGTGGCTGTGCTCCTTCTCAGGCTGCTGACCTAACAGCTGCTCCACCAGGGCACACCTCCAGTTTCACTTTTAATGTCACTTTCCAACTGAGTACGGCCTGCCTCCTTTGGCCACATTCCCTCTCCTGTAACCATTAACTTCCATCTTTGTCCCTTGACCTTGGTTTTTCCCAGCTTTCTCCTTTGTACTTGCCAGTGCATTCACCTGGCTGGTCTACCTGCCTGCTGGCCCACGAGTGACCTGAGAGCCAGGACTTGCTCTTTTTCAGTCACCTTGGCAGCCCCAGCGCCTGGAGTGTCACATAGCTGGCGCTCATTCCCATTCCCTGAACGAACGACTATGTGAACAAATGAGTGAATAGCCTTCCACACTCCTCCAGGACCTGCCCTGGGCTCCCCGGGGCAGGTCCCAGAGCTCTCAAGTCGGTCAAAGGCAGCCAGAGGCGAAGTAGAAGCCAGAGCAGGCAAATGGACTGTGCAAAGTTTTTTTGAGAGGAAACTCAAAGATGCAGTGCTATTAAAAATTGATATTTCAATGAGATAATCCCTCTCCTAGGCTTTTAATTGATTGTCTAAAAAGCCTTCCTCTGTTGTTATGCTTCTTTATTTGCAGGGACCATTAATTTTTTTATGGATGATCAAACCCAGATAGAGTAGAAAGGGCTATGGCCTGACAGATTCAAAAACAGTGGCCAAGGCTCTGGAACAGTCTTCGAGGGCCGGACAGGAAAGGTGACCTGGCCATAGAGCTGACCTGGCCTCCAGATAAGGGGCAGAGAGAGAGCCCCTGCATGTGCGTGCACACACACACACACACACACACACACACACACACACACACACACACTCCCCTTTGCCCCTGGCTCCATAGAGAGCCTTCCTGAAGGGAGGAGGAGCAAAGGGGAAGGCACCCTGAGGGTGTGGGGCAAGAGCCTCAGGAGAGCCCATCTGGGAGGTGGACCCTTGTTCCCGCTTTGCCACAGGTGGCCTGTTCCCCACCCCTCCACACCCCTGTTCCCTTCTGCAGGAATAGCACCTCAGGTTCTTCCCCTTCACCTCTCTGGGCCTCAGTGTCCTTAAAACCCTTGACTAGTGGGGTGACATGGGCCCCGGTTGGGAGGGTGGCACCCACTGGCCACCGTGACTCACACCACCCCTTTTTTTTATATAGCACTTTATTTTTATTTTAGTTGCTCATCTTGGTTGCGCTCCTTGGCCCTGAGACACGAATCGGGGTCCTTAGGATGTGCATGGATTGCGCCGACCAAAGGCGGCTGACCCAGCTGCTGCTCCACCAGGCGTGACACTCACAATATTCTTAATCTCAGCGTCTTCTTGGCTCTTGAGGGTGGCCCTCACATGTATGACCCCTCTCCCCAAGGTTGACCTTGGCCACCTCCTTTCTCCTCCCTCTGGATGGCTCTGAGCTGGTGACAACAGAGGTGTTCTGTGCACACCTGTCCGCCAGGTCTCTGGTCACCACTCTCCCTCCCCACACACACCCCCATCTATCCACTCCATCAGCCTGACATCCAGCCTCCTCGAGACCCCCAGGGCCCTTGGCGGCGGCAGCACTGGGCCGGGTCGGGTGGGCTGGCCCCTGATGTGGCCCCTCAGACTCTCCTCTGCTGTTCCTTGTTCCTGACACCTCTTTTCTGGAAGGGGACACTTGCCCAGCAGGGCTGTCGCGGCTTGTGCGGTTACCCAAGGCCCTGCACTTGGAAGGGATTTCCTGTTCCATTGTCTCCACCTTGAAATGATTAAGTTTTCAAGGGGGGAGGGGGTCTCGCAGTTTCATTTTACACCAGACCCTGCACAATACGTAGCAGTTATTTTCCTTTTTAAAAGAAAGATGGCAGGCAGGTAGCCAGAGAGAGGAGGAAGAAGCATTTGTCTATTTTATTTAGCTGCTGTTCATCCTGGCTGTTCCCCACTCCACCCCACCCCATGTGGACTGCGTCCAGAGGCCTTATGCGCTGGGCCACCGGGGTAGCAGGATTTGTGCCAAGGGGCAGACCTGCTTTAGGAAACAGTAACAGGAGGGGTCCCCAGCGCAGTGTCTTGTCTTTAGCAAAGTCAGTTCTCCCCAGATCACTGGCTTTATCCCCACACAGCCCCCTCCCCATCTTACCCAGGTCTCCCAACTCAGAAGCCCTGTTCCCATCTCCTGGGGGCAGGGGCCCTCCGGAGGATGAGCGGATTCCTGGGGAATGACCCCTCCATGCTTCCTTCCCTGGGGAGAGGGCTGGGATGGAGGCAGGGGGGGTCCTCAGATCTAAATGCCTTCCGTGGTGCAGGCAAGACTTGCGTCAAGTGGAAGCTTAGAGGCTGCTGAGCAGATGAGGCTCAAGTTCATTTAAACGATCTGTGGAATTCATAATAGCCTTCGGTCGACATGAGGTTTTTTTCAGGCAAAGGATATTAAAGGTACAACCACTTTGACCTTATGGGCATTGGAAGGGCTTCCTCCATTAAAGCGCATCCTCCAGCCAAGGAGTAGAAACCCCCCACCCAGCAACCTGGCAAAATGCAACAAAAGCAGAGACAGCTCCCTTTTAGAAACAGAGCTCAAGGAAGTCTGGAGTGTGCGTTATATGCAAGTGTGGGTGCAAGTGTTTAGCCACATGAGCGCTCGTTGTGGCATTGTTTACAAAAGCAAAAATAGAGTCAGCTAAATGGCCGGTGGTCGGGGGCTGGTTAAATAAAGGACAGTGTGTTTCTCCAGGGGATGCCGGACAGTCAGCAAAATCGATCTTGTTAAAGAAGAGTGGGGGAGTGGAAAATCAGGTCTGAGGACAGGCACCCCGCCGGAGATACTGCGGGTTTGTATGTCATAATAAAGAGAGTCATATGACTTTTTCGGTTTCCCTGTGCAAGTGAAAGTTATATTTACACTCTACCGTCGTCCATTAGGTAGGCAATCGCATGATGCCTAAAAAACAGCGCATATACCTGCATTAAAGGTGGCACAGGGACATGAAGTGTGCATATGCTGCTGGAAAAATGGTGCTAGCGGACTTGCCAGACAAGGTGGTCACAGACCTTTCCATTTAAAAAAAGGATTCTCTGAAAAGTGAAGTGCAATAAAGCGAGGTGTGCCTGCATGGGGCGCAGCCTGAGCTCAGTTTTCCTTCCAGTCCTGTGGAAGAATCCACACCCTAGTGTTAGCCTCGGGGTCACTGCTTTCCTTCGCTCTGATCCCTGGCTGTCCTGGCCCCCATCAGATAGCCAGTCACCAAAGAGCCAGGCCCTTGTGACTTTCTGAGGCCCTCCCGGATCTGTCCCCGCCACCACTTCTCTCCCAGCCCTGTCTCACCGCCTCTCTCCTTCAGGACTCGCCTTCACATCCTGTCTTGCTCACCACAGTTCCACTGAGTCCTTTCATCTGTTCTCTAAGGCTGTTTTCAAAATACTAATTGCATGCAATCCTGCCCTGTTTAAAAACCTTGACTGGCCTCCCCTAACTCTTAATGGAGACCAGCCCTTGCACTGGTCTTCAGACCCTGCATGGCCAGCCTCACCGAGCACTGTGCTTCTTTTCTTTCCTTTGCCTTACAGAAGCTCTCTTCTTTTGTTTTTTGTTTTTAAGGCAAGGTATAGTCAGGAATGAAGGTGAGCAGGCAGGCAAGCAGGCAGGCAGGCAGGCAGGCAGGCAGGCAGGCAGGCAGGCAGGCAGGAAGAAAGAGAGTAGAAACACTTGATTTTATTTAGTTGCTCATCCTGGTTGTTTCCCCAGTCCTGGGTGTTGAACTGGGGACCTTGTGATATATGTGGACTGCCCTGCAGTGGCTAATCCACTAGGCACCGGGGGAGCCCAGAAGCTCTCTTCTGCCACAGGGCCTTTGCTTCTGCAATCCCCCAACTCAGAACACTTTTCCTTCCCTTTTAGCCTGGATAACTCACCTTTTAGCTTTCACCTTAAGAGCCACTTCCCAGTAGGTCTTCCCAGACTGGGCAGGCTCACATATCTCTTACAGCCACACAGAGTCCCTGTCTCTCCCTCACTGCCCCTCTCACAGTTGCCCCTGAAGTCACAGGCTTAATTTCAATGACAATGCCTGTTACTTTTACTAGACCTTAAGCTTCTCAAGCGCACAGGCTATTCTTGGGAACCACTGCACGCCATGTACCTAGTGCCTGGCACAGAATAGCAGCTCAGATGCTTGTTGAATGAATCACTGAGAGAGGGCAGGCAGGCCCCAGCACCCAGGGTCCCTTTGCTGATAGCTGGCACTCCTGTCCAGAGAGCATCTTGTCAGGGCTGCTATTAGGATGTCAACGTGTGCTCAGGATGGCAGCCAGAGAATGGGAGCCTGGCCCTGGGAAGCGGGGCTGGAATGTCTCCTCCTTCCTGCAAGCCACCCTCCACATCCAGGGAAATCGTCCCTCACCCAGCCTCCTTTGGAGAAAGCCGAAGCAGCCAGAGGGGCCCATCTCCTTCCTGTCCACCTCCTTCCTAGTCAGTCCCCTTTGATGTGAAACTTCCCCAGGAGGCTGACTTGTGTCATTGTCCAGCTGAGAGGAGACAGGACAGGGGCCTCCTCTTAACAGGGAACTGGCCCTGACCTCAGCACAGCAGAGGCCCAGGACTCTCACAAACTCCAACCTCTCAGCAACATGTGAAAGGAATTCTCCAAGCTGAGGGCAGAGGTGGGGTCGCCTGGGATCCAAGGACTCCTTGTGGCTCCAGATTTCATCTCCTCTGGCAGGAGGGCACTGACTCAGGGAAGCCTGTGCTTTTCCTAAGAGCAGACCCTGGAATGTGGAGAGCGATGGCCTTGCAAGAGGCTTCCTGGGGGACCTGAATGGCTCAGGATCCCTGTCCTTCCACGTTAGATCAATGTCCCAAGAAACAGAGATTCCACAGTCTCCAGGTCAAGTCCTGGATGGCTGCCTCGTCTACTTGCAGGATCTCAGTTTGTCTCCCTGTGAAATGGGTACGGTAACAGCCTCTGTTGGCCGCTGCTGTAAGGTTCAGTAAGCAGGTACAGTGCCCCCCAGGTGGTGGATCCCCCAATGACTGGGTCACATGCCACAAAAACACCCAAACCAACATGGGGCAGCTCTCCAGGGAAGGAATTCTTTATTCACTGTTCTGATGGGTGTCAGGAAGAAAGGCTCAGCACCAAACACTGAACTCCTTTTCAACACAAGCCTCAGAGCTCTTGCAGGCAGGCAGGGTTCACTAGCGCATATTGAACGTCTATTTTATTTTCCAGGGATTGCGTTTATACACAGTATTCTTGAGGCCAATAGAAACATGTAAGACAATTTAAAGAAAGGAAGTCAGCAACGGTCAGACAGGAAGTGCTGGAAACTGGCAAAAATCACAATGTGGCGGCGTGGCTGGGGCTTGGGAAACGCTGTTAAAGCGTGGGCGAAATACTCAGAAAACCGAGTGAGGTGCACACTCAGGGTGGGGACGAGGTTCCAGAAGGGTCAACACCAGAGAATGGCGTTGCATTGCTTGGTGGCAAATCTTAGGCTTCTGTGTGTAAGGCCAGAGTGTATTATTAATGATTTAAAAACAGTAACACATGATAATAGCTCCCTTTCCATCCTGTGTGCCAGGCATTGGGTAGAGGCTTCCACAGATGTTATTTTATTTAACCCTCATTGTTCCCACTTCCGGCAGAGGAAACGGAGGCACCCCATAATAAGAGGTCTTGCAGCAGCGCTGGGACCACCCCCAGGTGCTCCCCTGCCTCTGACCTTAGAAGGAGTTTCGTGTGATGTATGCGCCCACCTCTTGCCGGCTCCTAGAGGGACCCCTAGCTTAGGCCTGAGGCGGGCCGCCCTCAGCACCCAGGAGGAGGTAAGGGGAACCCAGTGGGTGACCCCTCACAGGGCACTCATACCTCCCCTGAGACAGCCCTTTGGAGGGGGAGACGGGGGTGGGGTGGGGCAGTAATCCCATCCCTTAACTTAAAGTAGTAGATTTGGTACTTAAATAGCTCGTGCAATTGAAAAATGTATTCATGGCCACTGGAAAACTTTAGAAAACAGGCAAAAAGAAAGAAATGCTGTGGACGACAACAACTATGTTTGGATCACGCGCCACACGCAAGGCCCTGTTCCAGGGGCTTTGCATTTCCTCACACACACACATGACTCCCACCTTGTGGGTGACAAAGCCCAGGTTGGCTAGATAAGCAGTGCATTTATTTCTTTATTGTATTTAGTTGTTCACACTGATTATTCCCCCACCCGTCTCACACACACACACACACACACACACACACACACACACACACACACACCCCCCCAGGCCCAGGACTCGAACCCACAGGTATGTGGCCTGCTCCTTCGGAGTCGACTGACCTAACCACTGCTCCACCAGGGCATGTCTCGGCTTAACTCTTTATGCCCAGAGAACACCCAGTCTGGCCACTTTGTCAGTGTCCATCCTGAATGCTCGAGTGCGTTCCCTCCCAGCCATTGTCCGTAGCGGTGCCAAGCGCCCGTGATGCTCAGAGAAGCACGGCTGGTCTTCTGACCTAGAAAAAGTGTTGACCGTAGAGTGAAAAGACAAGCACATAAAATCTGTCTGTCCGGCACAACCGAACAGCCTCAGGACAGCAGTCTTTTAACTCGGCAGTTTGGGCCTAAGGCAAGGAACAAAGCCAACCCAGCTGAGACCAGGAGGCTGCCCTGGACCCAGCATCCCTGCTGGACTGGAGCTGGGGCTGGGAACTCTGACCGCGAGCTGGCTGCAGAGCTGTGTCCAGCTGGCACTGAGCTCACTGGGCCTCCTCTGGTGGGTGCTGGGGAAGGGAGGGGCGCGTTGGCCTGTAAGTTAAGGGATTGTCCTGCTGGAAGTAGCCTGAGAACATGACTCGTGCCCAAACATGAAAGCAAGTGGGCTGAGCGACTGGTCAACGCTGAACACGGACTTCAACGTAACAGATGGACTTTCTGAGATGATAGCCACCTCCACCCGCGCTGATCCCCGAGATGTCCTGCACCGGGAAGCCGCTGGCCTTGCCTACTGGACTGTTCTCCACTCTTGCCCAGTCAGCTGTTCCTGCCCGCTTGCTGCCCTCCCTCTGCTGAGACCCCTGTGAAAGAGCTGCTCTGCCCGCTGGTGGTCAGTAGCTTTCTGGAAGGCTGCCGGGAGGTGGAAATATGTCCACCCTGCCACCATCGGAACCCCCTATGTAAGTACAATAAAGTACAAAAAACTATGTCCTGTTGCCTGTGTCTTCCTGTGACTTCCTCCGATGATCTACTCGGCAGGGTGTTAATCCGCCAGAATGTGAACACCTGCTAACACCTGGCCCCACCTGTGATTTAAACACGAGGGCTACTGGGGCAGGGAAATGGTTTGACAATGGCCTTACAGCCAGAGGCTGCCAGTCTCCACATTCATTTAAGGCCTTTTCTGAAAATCAGCGCCTCAACCTCCGGGACCCCACCTACACCCAGGCTCAAATATACACCTACTGGGTGCAACTTCCGAGTTTAGAATTGGAAGCTGGATCTTAGGAAGATGTTTTAAAGTAGTATTTTTTAAATGTTTGCTTGTTGGTAGCACATTAATGAAACTAATCCATATTTTGAAATGTGATATAAATGTAATGCTTTATTATGACATGTTGAAAGTATGTATGTGTATGTATAAATACAGCTCTATCTGTCTAATCTCACCATTGAATCTATGATTTAATGAATAATATTGCTTAACTCAAGGACAGAGCAGAGATGGTGTTTATTTATTGATTGTATTTTTTTAAAGAGGAAGGAAGAGAGGAAGAAGCATTTTTATTTATTTAGTTGTTCATCCTAGCTGCCCACATCCCCTGCCCTGGGCCATGAACCCGGGGCCTTAAGTAATATGTGGATTATGCCCTAGGCACAGGCTTAATGCCTGAGCCTCCAGGCTGCACCTTTTTTGTTTTGCTTTGTTTTATGAGCTGACACTTTTGCTTCCGGGAAGATGGAGTAACTCTATTTTTCTCCATTTCTCCCACTACATACAACTAAGAATCCTGAAAGTTCTATGTATGACTAACATAAGAGGACTCGGAGAGGTGGATCGGAGAAGGCAGACAGACTGGAGAACAGGGACCTGAGCGGAGAGAACTTTTGTTTTGCCTCATCTATTGCTCACTTGGAGCTGAAGAAGCCAGCCACCTGGAAATGCCTGTGGGCCCCGACAGAAAACACTCCAACACAAGCTGGCTCTCTAGTCAAAGGGCCAGGAGAGGGGAGCCCTAGCAAGACAGAAAAATTTTAGAAAATATCCACTCTCCCCACAGGAAGAGCTGTGGTCCTACATTCACCCATACCTGTCCCCGCTGGGTGGGGGGCCTAGACTTTCCTCTCAGCAGGCTATGTTGACGAGGTCCCCGGCCAACAGAGGGGACTCATTGATTCCTGCTGTGGTGTCATGGAGGCCACTGCAGAGCCAGGACTTCCACTGGACTTGGCCATGAGGAGGACGGCCCTCTCCTCTCCGGGGTGGTGCCGGGCAGAGTCAGCGCTATCACATGCCCGGCTGTAGTGACACCACCTCTGGACACTGCCTAACAAGCAAAGAACTTGAACTTCTCAGTCCAACCAGCTGCCACCAGGTGGTGTCCCCTCCCACCAGGGCCTGAGCAGTGCTAGCCAGCACGAGCTAAAACAGGAGCTATAAATCAGATGTAGATTAGCATAACATGAAACTACCCAGATTTTGAAAAATCACTCATGTCAAGAATCAGAAAGATCTCAAACTGAGTTAAAAAAAGAAAAAGAAAAAGACTGATGCACTCTGGTGGCCTAGCAGTTTAGTTCACGGGGCACTGTCCACTCTTCCTCCCCTCTCTTCCTACCTGCCTGTTTGCTGTCATTCCTGCCTGTACGTTTCCTTCAAAGCACACACACGATCAATAGATGCCAACACTGACACTGGCAGAGATGTTAGAATTTCCTAATAAAAAGTTTAAAGCAGTCATGACAAAAATGCTTTAACAAGCAATTGCAAATATGCTCAAAACAAATGAAAAAAATAAAGTTCAGCAAATGGTGTGCAGGTAACATCTGAGGACTGCAAAATGCAAGAACTGGAATGTAAAGCTCCATGGGCGATTCAATAGCGGAATAAAGGAGACAGAGGAGAGAATCAGTGAACTAGAATACGGGACAATAGAAATTGCCCGATTTGAACAAATGAGATGAGATAAAAGCCGCTAAGAAAAGGAACAGGACCTCAGGAACTTGTGGGACTCTGAAAAAATGATCTGGTACTTGTGTCATTAGTATCCCAGTAGGAAAGAAGAAAGAGGGCAGGACTGGAAGAAGTAGTTGAAGAAACGATGGCTGAAAAATCCCAAATTTGATGAAGGATATATACCTACAGGTTAAAGAAGCCACGTGAGTGCCAAGATGACAAAGAAAGAAATCCACCCCAAGACACAGGGAGCTTAGGAAAACTAAATGTAAGGGAAAAATTAACTTTGAGCCAAGCAGAGAAAAACAACACCTTCCGTCTAGCGGGGTGGGGGGAATAGATATATAGTACAGGAAAGCTGCAGGCAGCTATGAAGGTGAATAGGCAGGCAGGCAGGAAGAGAAAAGAGGGAGACTCATTTTATTTTTTTTTACTTGGTTCATCTTGGTGGCTCCAGCCCTTCCCTTCTCGGGGACCAGGCTGCAGACCCAGCCACCACTCCAGCAGAGTGTGTCATGGGATACAATTTGAGTGACAGTCGAAGGCTTATCAGAAACCATGAAGGCCAGAAGGAAGAAGCATGCTATTTTTCAAATGCTAAAAGAAAAGAAAAGTTCTTCAGGAATAAAGGTAAATCTAGGCATTATTAGATGAAGGAAAACTAAGATAATTTATACCTACCCTAAAAAGATGACTAAAGGAAATTCTTTAAAAAGAAAGAAAGTGATTGGTTCACCCTTGTGGCTCAGGAGACTGAGATGCTGCTGTACTCAGGCTCACACAAACCAAGGACCAGAGTTCAAAACCTGGGGCCGGTGTGAAAAGCCAAGAATGAACAACTAAATAAATAAAGATATTTTTTTCCTTCTCTTCCTTATAAATGCTTCCTCCTCCTCTTCCTTCCTCTTTAAAAAAACAAAATAAAATTAATTAATGAAATGTTTAAGTTTCTATTTTTAAAAAAGAAAGCAGTAAAAGAAGGAAACTTGGAACATCTGGAGGGATGAAAGAACAGTGTAAGCAAATTTGAGTAAATACAATAGGCTTTCCTTCTCTTGAGTTTTCTAAGCTATATGTTACACATAAAACAAAAAGTATTACACGGTGGTTTTAAATGTATAAAGAGGAACATTGAAGGACAATTATATTGAAAACCTCGGGAGTTAAAGGTACCTAAAGGGTGGTAAGATTTCTAACTTTACTCAAATTGGTAAAGTGGCCATGCCAGTAGACCGTGATAAGTTGTACAGAAATAATGTAATACTTAGAGCAAGCACTAAAAAGCTATGACAAAAGACATGCTCAAAAATATAAAAGGTGGTGTGCGGTTAGGTCAATCGCCTCTGAAGGACGGAGGTCACATACCCCCGAGTTGAGTGCAGAGTCGGAGGGAAACAGTGTGAACAACTAAATAAAAATAAAAACGAAATGCTTTTTCCTCCTCTCAATTCTTCCTGCCTGCCTACTTACCTTTATTCCTGCCTGTAACTTTTCCTTAAAAAAAAAAAGGAATAGGAAAATCAAGATGGAATTGTAAGAAACATTCCAGTAATGCACAAGGAGGTAGGAAAAGGAAAACAAAGAAATGAAAAACAGGACAAAAAAGAAAACAAAAAATAAAATGTCAAATTGAACCTCTAGTATATCAAAAATTACATTAAAATGTAAATGTTCTAAAAACAAAAATTAAGAGATAATTATTGGCAGGCTGGACTCAAATTTTGATCCAATTACCTGTTATCTCCAAGAGACTCAATTCAAACATGATTATACAGGCAGTTGAAAATTAAAGAATGAAGTAAGATAGACCAAGGGAACACTAATCATAAAAGAAAGAAAATTACAGAGAGAGGAACAGCATATAATAATTAAAAGTTTGATCTACCAAGAAGCCAGCGTAATCCCAAATGTGCATGCACCGAACAACAGAACTACAAAATATGTGAAACAAAACCTGATAGAACTGAAAAGAGTAATTGACAAATCCACAATAATAACTGAAGACATCAACACCCCTCTCTCAACTATTGATAGAACAATTACAATATTGGTAAGTAGGTAGAAAAATTCAACATCTCCGTCAGTTAATAGGATGCAATTGATTTTTATAGAACATTCAAGAAATTGAATGTCTTTCCCTTAAGATCAAGAATAGGGCAAGGCTGCTGTTACTCATTTTCAACATAGTGTTGAAAGTTCTCGCAGTGCAATAAGGGAAGAAAAGAAAAGGAAAACATACAGATGGTAAAGGAAGAAATATCATATGTGCAGATGACATGATTATCTATGGAGAATATCTCAAGGAATTTATGCCAAAAAACTAAATTCCTAAAACTAAATAGCGCATTAGGTAAAGTTGCAAAATAAAAGATAAACATACAAAAATATTTATTTCTATGCACTAGTCACAAACACATGGGGAGCAAAATTAAAAACTGGAGCACCCTGTTGACTTGTTAAATCCACAGAGACAGTCCATGTACCTTCCAAGGATGTGGGTTCTCTACCCAGGAAGGTTGGGAATGAACAGCTAAACAAAATGAATAAAACGCTTCTTCCTCCTCTCTCTTCCCACCTGCCTATCTCTGCTTGTTTTCTTTCCTGCCTGCACATTTCCTTTTTTAAAACAAATAAATAAAAAGCTTCTTCTTCCTCCTTTCCTTTCTCTCTGAAAAAAAAAAACAAAAACAAAAACAAAAAACCCCAACACAATACCATTTAAAATCACTAAAAATAAGTGGATATAATGCTTAAGTGTAAACCAAACAAAAAGTGTATAGGACTTACAGGACTTGTATGCTGACAACTATATAATGTCTGTCAAAGAATTCAAAGATCCAAATAAATGGGAAGACTTACTGTAGTTCTTGGATCTCAGTAAAAATGTCCATTCTCCCCAAACTGATGAACATGTTTCATATAATTTCTATCAGAATTCTAGCAAGATTTTCTCTAGCTAGAGGTAAGGTTATTCTAAATTTTCAATTCAAAGCATAGGAAGAAAAAACAGTTAAAACAATTTTGAAAAAGAATAAAGTGGGAAGAGTTAGTTTACCTGATTTCAAGACTTCTGATATATCTACAGCAGAGGGAAAGACACATGGATCAACAGAATGAAGAACCCAAAATAGATCCACATTTTCTTTGTTTTTTGATTCCTGGTGGTCTACCTGAGAACCCAATGCAAAATTTGCTTTTTTTTTTTTTTTTTTTTTTTTTTTAAGAAAAGGTACAGACCGGAATGAAGGCATGCAGGCAGGCAGGAAGAGAGGAAGAAGTATTTTATTTGTTTTGTTTTTGTTTAGTTGCTCACATTGGTTGTTTCCAGGTCCTTGGGATGTATGTGAACTGCACTTGAACAGAGGCAGGGAATCTAACCTTAACCACTGCTCCACCAGGGCACATCCAAATGATTTATTTTTTTTAAACCTGAATCTGTGGGCTCAGTGATCTGAGTCAGAGGTGCACCTCAAATGATTTTTGACAAAGTGGCAAAAGCAATTCAATAAAAAGAAGCCTTTTCAACAAATGGTGTTGGGACAATTGGACATTCATAAGCTAAAGAGGAGAAAGAACCCACAGTATCAATCTAAGTCTCATATCTTTTAAGACATTAAGCTTGAAATACAGCATAGAATTCAGTGTAAAACATAAAACGATTGAATTTTAGAAAAAAACATGGGAGAACCTCTTTAGGACCTGGTGCTACCCAGAATTCTTAACTTGGAGTGGAAAACACAACCCATAAAGGGAAACATTTATAATTTGGATTTCATTAAAATAAAAAAACTTTTGCTTTGTGAAAGACCCTGTTAAGAGAATGAAAAGACAAGCTACAGACTGGGAGAAAATACTTGTAAGCCACATATCTGAGAAAGGACTAATATCTAGAATATATAAAGAACACTCAGCATTCAATAGTAAAAAACCAAATGATTAAGATAGAATTTGGACAAAAGATAACAAAAAACCCCCACAACATTTCACAGGAGATCACAGATGGCAAATTAGCGCATGAAAAGAGATTCAACAACATTAGCTTTTAGGGAAATGCAAATTAAAGAGATGTCACTACACACTGATCAGAATGACTTAAAAAAAAAAGTTGTGACAAGAACAAAATGTTGGCAAGGAGGTGAAAAAATTGGATCACTCAGACATTGCTGGTGGGAATATAAAATGGTACAGGTCACCTGGAAAGCAGTATTATAGTTGTTAACTACACAGGCAATTACCATGTGACCCCAAAATTGCACTTTAAGGCATTTATCCCAGAGCAATAGACTTAGGATCACACAAAAACCTTTATGGGAACATCTATAGCAGTTTTATTCACAACAGGCAAAACTGGGAACAAGTGAGAAGCCCTTCTGTGGATGTAGCAATAAGCAAACTGTGGTACGTCCACACCATGAAATACTACTCAGCAAGAAAAGGAACGAAGTCCATACCTGCAGTAACTTGGATGGATCGCCAAAGATTTATGCTGAGTGGAAAAAAGTTAAGCCCTGAAGATGATCTTAATTGTATAACATTCTAGAAATGACCAAAGTATAGAAAGAGAGAACAGAGGAGTGATTGCTAGGGGCGAGGGGAAGGTAGGAATGGTAGGGAAGTAGGTTTAGTTATAAAATTCCAATATGAGGGAACTTTACTGTGACGGAAATGTTGGCTGTCTTGATGGTTTCAAGGTCAACATCTGGGCTGCGATATTGTACTATAGTTTTGAAAGGTGATACACATTACAGCAACTAGGGGAGGGGCATACACATATCTTTATTGCAGCTTACAACTGCATGTGAATCTACGCAAATATTTCATTGTGCCCTGGTAACTCAGGTGCTAGGATGTAGACCAAGGACCCGGTTTTGCAACAGGGGGCTGGGAGGAGCAAGCCAAAAAATTAAAAAAAAAAAAAAAAAAAAATGCTCCTTCCTTCCTCTTAAAAAAATGAAAGAAAAATTTGGCATGCCCTGGTAGAGTAGTGGTTGGGTCTGCTGCCTCAGGCCAGTGAGTCCACATACATCCCAAGATCCTGGGTTCACCTCCCAGGGCTGGAGTGGGGGATGGAGGAGACAACTAAATGAACAATTCCATTTAAAAAGTTCTTCCTCCTCTCTCTTCCTGCCTGCCTGTCTCTGCTTGCCTTCATTCCTGCACCTTTCTTAAAACAAAACAAAAAAAAAAAAGAAGAAAAAGAAAAGAAAATGCTTCCTCATCCTCTCTTTAAAAAAAAAGGAAATAAAAAAGATCTTGGTGACAAAAGTACACATAGAGAGTGAATTGGGCAAAAATAATAAGGATAACAGAGAAAATGAAGAAGTTTTGGAAAACCACTCCATTCAAGATTTTTTGTGTGTGTGTTAAGATATTTTTTGCTGTTGACCAAAGTTCCTCTGAGACTCTCGGTAGCAAAACAGTTTGCTCTCATGGATCAAGTGCTGGACGCTTTATGGGCTGTGGTTTGAAGTAAAGCAGGTAGGGTCAAGTTTGGAAGATGTATGAGAGGTCAGAAGGTCGAGGCCAGCTTGGCCCCTTCTTCCCAGGCTGCTGGGGGATGGTTAGCGCAGGCACAGGCTCGGGCTGGGAGGCTTCTGATGCTCCATCCCTGGAGCTGCCCTGGTGGACACAGACACCAAGTGACCGTTCTGGGCAGCTTTCAGGGGCAAGAAAGCAGCCCCAGTGAAGCTCTGTGGGCGAGTCTGGGCAAAGCTGAGGTCCAGTGTCCCAGCAGAGGCAGGGACTCCAGGCATGAGTGCTGCTGCTTTTGGCGCTGCATACCATAGACAAGGGGTGAACTTGCTGGCATCACCATTTCTCAGGATTTCTGTTGTTCGGGTGAGCCTTTTGTGGGTGGCTCTAAAGTTGTGGTTAGAGTGCAGCAGCAGAATCACTCAGGGGCTTGTTAAAACACAGATTTCTGGGCGTTACTCCCAGGGACTCTGCTTTTATAGATCTGGGGTGGGGCAGGGAATTTGCATTTCTAACAAGTTTCAGGGAGATATTGGCGTTGATCTGGCCCACGGACCACACTCTGAGAACCGCTGATGTAAAAAGGTGCTGACATGAAAACCAAAGGGGGAATCAGTCATCAGAGCGGAGGCCCAAGGTGACGTCCCTGTCTGGCACAGCTGGAAGCCTGTGGTGTCCGATAACCACAGGGCTGTTGGCGCACCTGCACAGGTCTGCAGGCAGCCGGGCGTCTGTGCTGGGGGGTGCCTAAGAGGATCGGGATTTGAACTTGGGGCAAAGGCTCAGGGGGTGTAGAATGGGAGTAGTCGGTGGTTTGAGGACAGAGAGGAAGCCGAGGTGGGGTAAGGAGAGGCTGGCAGGATGCTAGACGTTCGTAAGGGGGGCGTGTGAGGGGCTCAGGATGCCTATCGGGTGGCCTGAGGTAGGCAGCCCTGTGGAGGACGGGAGAGCAATGGGTATGTGTGTGATTCCTGAGGACGTTGGGTTGAGATTGGGAAGCTGGGAGCAGTTTTCAGCTGCTGAAAAATGATGTGAGAGCGAGGTTTGGGGTTCAGGGAGGGGCGGCATGGCTGACCCTTCGGGTACCGAGGGCGCCCCGATAGGCCCGCGGAGGCGAACTAGGGGAGAGCAGGCAGGGAGTGCTGTCTCGCGGCTCGGAGGAATACGGCAGCGGACGGCAGCGCCGGAGGGCGGGGCGGAGCGGGGCGGGGCGGAGCGGGGCGGGGCGGGGCGGGCCTGGGGAGGGGCGGAGCCGAGTCTCTGCGGGAGTTGGAGCCGGAGCCGGGCGGCCGCGCCTCCCTCGCGGTCCCCGCCCGGATCCCGGCGCCGCCGCCGCCGCCACAGCCGCCGCCGCCGCCGCCGGGTCTCTCGTCGCCCCCGCCGGCCGCGTCGTGACGCGGGCATGAAGCTGGGCCGCCGCCCCGCCGCGCTAGCGCCCCCGGCCCGGGCCGCGGCGCCCAGGTAACTAAGGGGGTGCCAGGCGGGGAGGGGGCTCTAGGCCGTGCCCGAGCCGCGAGACCCTCGAGATTCCGACCTGCCAATTCTCTTAGCTCTTGGGACCTTTGTACTGGGGGAGAGGGGGCTGAGAGACACTCCGGGGGCCCTGAAATTCTCCTCTCTGCTCCACCTATCCCAGGTTTCCTCCGAGGGGTCTCGGTCGGGGGCCAGGCTTGTGTGCGTCCTGCCCCTGGCCTGCCACCCCCTGGACCATCACCCAGCCCAGCGACAGACCATCCTCTTCCAACTTTCCTGCTCTCCCATGGCCTCCTCTCGCATCTCCGCTAAATTCCACGACTTTCTCTATGCGGTTGACCCCTCTGCCCACCACCACCTGCAAATAGTTCCTACCCTGCCGCTCAACTCAAGGCCAGCTGCCTCCTTTTCTGGAAGCTTTCTCCCCTGATCTTGGGATCCTGTCCAACTTTTCCTCCAGGCTCCCAAAGGCCCAGCTTCCTGTTTCTGTCCCTGTAAAGGGGCATGAACCCAGCCTGGCACTTGGTGATGTCTGCCAAGCCCTGGGTGCCAGGCATTTGCCAGGACACTTGGATGGAGGTTTTGGGGGTGGAGGGCTCTGAAAATCAAGGACAGTAAGGAGGTGCCTGGATTTCCGGCAGTAGTTAGAGGCTGGGCTTGTTTAGTGCAGATTCTTTTCTTGTCCATTTCAGAGGGATGTGGCTTCAAGGAAGTTCATTCCTGTTCCCCTCTTGCCCAGTAGCTTGCCTCTATGCCTGGACCCTGGCTATTTCTAGCTCTTTTCTCCCAGGCAGGGCAGCAGGACTGGGCATGACCTCACCCAACAACCCTGACCAAGGTGGGGCTGCCTGGCCAGGCCTGGACACAGTGTCAGAGCTGTCTCCCCTCAGGAAGCTTTGAACCAAACTGTGGGTCTGGGGCCCAGGTGGTTCTCCAGGAACAAGTTTGCCAGCCAGCCCTGGAAGGCTGTGGGACAGCTGGGAACTGCGGCTGCTGCTCACACAGCTGCCCACACACCTCTGGCCATTGAGCCGGGTCTGGCCAGGTAGATACTGGTGGTGGAGGGAGAAAGAATGAGGAGAACAAACCCTGGGAAGTATTACAAGTCTACTGTGCCCTAGGCATAAGGGTCTAGGTGCTGGGATGGAGCTGCTACTAGCCAGACAAGTGCAGCCACTGGGAGCAGACCTTCTAGAGGCTCCAGGAGACATGGAAAGGTGGAGCAGCAAAGGAACTGATGACTGGAGAAAATTCTCTAGGGCTGAGTGTGGTGAAGACAGTGAAATGAATGTTGTGTTAGGGCTGACTGGTGGGGCTCCTTGGGCCAAGGTGGTCAAGGGAGGGCCTCTCTGAGGATGCGACCTTTAAGCTAAGACCTGAGTGAAGTGACAGGATGAACCTTGGCACTATAGGCGTGAACATATTGTAGGTGGGGAACCACAAGTGTGGCAGTCAGTCTAGGGAAGGAATTGGGCATTTTGAGGTGTGGGCAGGGGCCCCCGGAGAGGGCAGACTGGCAGTGGTGTGAGGTGGAGCACCACTCTCCTGACTTCAGGGCCCAGGAGACGGTGGCTGTTCAGATGTCCCCTTCTCTCTCTGCCCAGTGGGAATTTGATGTCTTTGCCACCCACCTTGCATGAGACCTGCAGTGCTCTAGGTGGTGGCTTCTTGGGGGGAAATTTACATGGATGGAGGTGGAGCTCCCTCCTGGCCCCTCCTCCTGGCCCCTGATAACAATTACACATGGTGGGGGGAAAGGGGACCCGACTCTGTGACAGAAACATCCCTAATCCTGGAGAGAATCCCACAGATAGGATCTTTGCCATGGGGTGGAGACAGCCAGGCGACAGTGAGATGGTGCCCAGGTAGGGCTGTCCCTGAAGCCCTGATAAGATCCGATCTGTCATGGGGTGGGGAGGCCCAGCCAGGCTGGCAGTCGCTCCTGCTCTGTCATTGGCTGCCAACAGCAGCGAGTAGCGTTTGTTCTAGAGCCAAAGCCTCCAGGCAGAATCCAGGTGCAGGGAGGGAGTGCTCTCGCTCCTTGGGGCAGGTGGGCCCAACCCTGCCCCTCTGCTGGGCACCAGGGAGTCTCCCTGCCCCTCCCCACGGGACACTTGCCCTTCCTGGGGAGAGGGGTGTTTCAGAGTCTGGCTGGCTGTCGCTGCACAAGTTGCTCCCGGAGGCCTGGCCCAGGACAGATTCTGTCAGCTGTGTTGATGCCAGACTGGGAGGAAGCCTGGGAGGCGCTCTGCTTAGCTTCTCTGGGTGCTCACGGGCCTTGTGCCCAGTCTGGGGAAAGGACTCGCGACCAGCTCAGGTCCTCTCCAGTTAGTGGGGCATTCTTCCCTGCTGCAGGGCTGTGGGGTGGCTCCAGAAAGATGGGGAACGTGGCCCCAGGGATGGCAGGGCAGGGCGAACCCATCCCTGGCCTCCTGAGACAGCCTTTTTTGCTTCACACAGTGCGGTGGTTCTGAGGATGGGTGACTCTGGGTCGCCCTCCTGCCCAACTGCATTGATAATCACTCCTGCCGGTTTGCCTCTTGGTCCTTCTCCGTGGTCCCTTCCTCCCTAACTGCTCCTTACTGGATAATTTTGGGTCCCAGGCTGGGTCTTGTTCTTGCAAACTTCACTGGGGGCTGAGTGTGGCCAGAAAGCCCCATGAGTTGGGGCCAGCATGAGTGCCAGCCTTTGCCACCAGGTTTTCTGGAAGGTTCTTCCACTGTTTTTGTAGGACCGAGTCTAGGGCCCAGGATATGGACAGATGTCAGGGCACTCCTGAGGGCATGGCAGCCACAGTCACTTCAGGGTGGTGGCAGTACCCCTGAGATGGTGACTGTGAAGCTATGAAGAAGCAGGCACGAACTGGGAAGGTGGAAGGCTGTCACCCGAGGTTTCTCAGCCCTTGACTGGGCAGCAGCTCTTGACAAAAAAAAAATCCTTTAGAGTTTTCAGGGCTGAAGCTCTCAGCCCAAAGTGTGTGGGCCAGTACCTCATGGATTCATTGCTTCATTTAAAGTAGGGGATCTACCTTCTTCTTTTTCTTTTTTTAACTGATGGGGAAACTGAGGCACCGAGCAGTTAAGTGGCTTTCCCAGGACCACCTGCCCAGCTGGACTCACATACCTGGCTCTGCCACCTCCTGGGCTGCCTTGGAACAACCCTATAGGCTGGTGACTTCTTGAAGTGTGTTCTGAAAGGGGCCCTCCATCCTACGGACACGGCTGGTGGCCAGCTGGCTGTCATCTGGGAGGGGAAATATACAGAGCTGGTCTTAGCTATGGGGGAAAGGCAGCCCCCGGGAGCCGAGCTGGGAGAATGTGCCCATCTCTGTCAGAGCCCAGGCATGGCAGGGCTGTTGGGGCTTAGTGCCAGGGAGCGGTCTCCAGACTGACCTTACCAGGAGGAAGGCAGACCACTTGGGTGTGGGAGGGCCTTAGACCCCAGGGGGCTGGGACAGAGGGAGTAAATTGGCAGGTAGGCAGCTTTGGGGGTGCTGAAGAGGCTGCAAGGGTGCCCATGGGCTAGGGGAGCATTACCCTCTTTGTCCCTCCCCTGCGTGCGTGTGCCCGCCGGGTAGTCCCATCTGTTCCTTGTTAGGGACTCAACAGCCAGGGCTGTGGGAGTGAATTAATGTCTAGCTGCTGGCAGACCCAGCAGTGAGTGCCCCAGGGCTGGCAGCACAGAAGCCCAGCCAGCCCCCCAAACGCCGCTCTGGTCTCACCAGCGATCCTGGAGACACAGGGGGCCATGTTGCTGGCACAGCCCTGCCCCTGAGCCTGGATGGCAGCGAGGGCCCAGGTGGTGGCAGCCAACCAGTGATAGCCACAGGACACCCCACCCCCTGGCCTGTCTCCATCACCCATCCTGAAGCTTCTCATTTGTCCCTAGTCGTGCCCTGGGTTTGCTGTGTGACCTCAGCCATGCAGGTTGCCCTCTCTGGGCAGCTTGGGTTTCCAAGCTGTGAAATCATGGTGTGGGACTGGGTGATGACTGAGACCCCTCTGTATCTGAGTCTTCACTCTCCATTCATCTGCCTGATTCTAAGTGGCCTGGCTGCCACCCCTGTTACTCGCTGCATTTTGACTTCCTCTTGGTGCCCCTCACCTGCCCCAGGCCCAGGTGATGGCTAGTCCTCCCTGAAACCCCTGCTTGTGTTCAGGATGTGGGGCCAGACCCTGAGTGACCTCACAGATGGGCCCAGTCTTCTCAGCACCAGGGACAGGGCGGGGCATCTGCTTCCACTAGTGGCCACCTCCATCCGGCCGGCCCATTACTTGGGCTTATCTGGGGGCCCGCCCCTCTGGACTCTGTCCCTCCACCCAGGAAACAGCACCCACAGGAGCTGCCAGAGAGTTCCAGGGCCCGGAAGCAGGGCTGGAGCGGGCTTCTGGTGATGAGTCCCAGTCACAGGTATCTGGCAGATTTGGGGTTCCACTTAGATTGACCAGACAAATTGTCTTCAACCTCCAGGAGCGTGGGCTTCAGTCAGATGGCAGACTGTGCCATCTCCTGGGATCTCTCTTGTCTCTGGGAAGGCTCTCCTGTGGGGGCTCCTGAGCACAGGAAGGAGCAGATTCCAGGAGGGGACCTTGCGCTGGCAAGTCGCCCTAAGTCTGCCCCAAAGTTGTACCTGCAGACAGGGCTGGAGAGCAGCTTTGCCCCCACCTCCACAGTGGGAACCCTCGCCAGTCCTCCCAGGAAGGGGTTAACCGCCAGCCCCAGCCTTGAGGGAGGGGACTGGGCTGGACCATTTTCCTCGCCTGCCTCCACCTCATTTTCCTGAATGGTTCTGTCGTCCTGGGGTGGGGAGGGAAGGGAAGGAAGAAGGGCGGGCTGAGGGAAGGAGGAGTGTGGGAAGAGGAAGGAAAAAAGAGAGCAAGACAGCCAGGAGAAGAGAAAGATGTCACTGTCTAATCTCCCTGTCATTTTTCTCTCTAGCAGGCACCGGGCACAGGAGCTGCTAGAACAATGCTGAGGCGGGTGAGGTGAGGAGCAGCCTCTTTCGAGTATCTGGTACAGGTGATCAGAGGAGCCAGAAAGCGAGGCCACCTGGGCATCTCTCCTCTCCCCTGGAGCAGCCAGGCCCGGTGCCCCAGAGACAGTGGGAGAACCATGGCGACCAATTTCAACGACATCGTCAAGCAAGGCTATGTGAAGATGAAGAGCAGGAAACTTGGGGTGAGTGACCCTCGCAAGGGCCCAGACAAGGGACAGGCACCGAGGACGTGGTCTGGTGGCATGGCGAGTGGGCTGTTCGGCTGCCCACATGAGGCCAGGCACCGTGCAGTGGCACTCTTGAGGCTTTTGGCCAGTGGGCTGGCGCGCAGGCTGGCTGGCATGTGCCTGGGCCCCGCTCTGCCACTGCAGCCCCCGCCTCAGCAGGGCTGGCTGGCATCCCAGCGGCTGGGCCAGCGGTGGCAGCTGATGGGCAGGCAGCTCCCCTGCTATTGTTGAATCTGTCAGGAGCTGCTGGGGGTGCTGGGCTGCATCTGAGCCAGTGGGGAGCAGCTTCTCACTTCCCCTCTCGGCCTCTCCTGGTGCTGCCTCCCCTCCGTCCCTCCCTCTCCCAGCCTCCTCTTTTCTTTTAAGTACATCTCCCCGTGCTCCCCAGTGCTTTCTGTGAACGGGTGTTTATTTATTTATTGCTGTTGCTTGCTTTTACTGGTAAAGAAATGTCTGGAAAGGAGGGCGGTGGGCTGTGGGGCTGGGCGAGAGCGAGGGCTGCCAGAGCTGATGCTTTTGTAGTTTCTGAATGAGAACTTGGGGCAGGACGCCCGTGGCCCTGGGACAAGAACCTTTCCTCCAAGTTGTGGCAACTCCATGGTTGCTGGGGCTTGACCCAGAGCTTGGGGACTGGGAGGGCCTGTGGAGATGAGACCTCAGGCACACCTCTACTGGGCATGCCCCCTCTCTCCACCCCAGGAGGCATGAGCAGGGGGCCCCAGGGACCCACTTCCTGATCTCCATGACGTCCAAGACTTGCCTTCGATTTCCCACCATTTCTCCTCCCACCTCCTTGAGGGGTCTGGCAGCTGCCCCTCCCCCAGGAAGGAAAGCCCTGTGACTGAGGTGGTCTCAGTCCCTTCCTCCCTCCCCTCCCCCATTGCCTGATGGGCGTGGGGGTGGGATCAGACTGCTAAGGCTTCCTGGCTCAGCTCCAGTGGGGTGGGGGAGGAGCAGCGTCTGACACCAGGCTTCCCTGCCTGCCAGGACCCCGGAGGGCTGGCCTTGGAGGGGGTGTTTCTCGTCCTTCCTCCCTGTCCTGTGGCCCGGAGAGTTTGTTGAGCAGGGCTCGGGGAATCGGGGAAGCAGCTGAGCTGGCAGGCCTGTTTGGGTTTTACCTGGATTTAGATCTGGATCCCAGCCTGGACTCCAGGCCAGAAGACTGGGCGCTGGTGGTCCTCAGTCCCGTTGCTCTTGCCCTAAGCCCACTTGGAGCCAAAGCTAGGGGAGCAGCTGAGGCGGGTAGTTTCTAGTCTAGTTGCTCCTTCCAGCCGTCGGATAGTCCCTGGGGCCAGGCGGGCTGAGGCCCTGCCTGGAACAGAGCTTATCAGGAAGGCAAGCCATGGGGACAGTCACTTGGACTCAGTATCAGACCTGTTCCAGGAAGAGACCCCGGAACCCAAGTGGCTGATAGATGGGCACAGCCAGGGTCAGCGATTGGAAGCTGCGTTGTGACGAGGCCCAAACTGGGTGTCCGCCAGAGAATGTAGGTTCCCTCCGCAGACCTGATCTGAGGGGCTGCAGTCACCCACAGGGACGCCATCCTTGTCTCAGCCCACATTGGTGAGGGGGGAGGGACTGTAAGAGATCTGTAGCCCACCCGCCCACCCGCTAGGACCTCCCTCCCATGGCAGAGCTGCTGAGGAGTGTTTCTGAAGTGCTGATCAAACACCTGGGAGCAGTGGGGAAGGCGGGCTCTTGCAGTGGCTCCCTGGGGCTGTGCATGTGTTCGTGTGTGTGTATGTGTGTGCCCTGTAACCAGGCAACTGGGATGCTCAGGTCTCCGGGCCTTCTGCCCCTGAAACTTCAGCGGGTAACCCAACCTGACAGGGTATATGTGGGTCGGCATATTCACCCACCCATCCACCTACTCACCCATCTACCCACTTACCCACTCATCCACCTACCCATTCATTCATTCACCCATCTATCCATCTACTCATCTATCTATCCATCTCCCCACCCATCCACTCAGTCACGTGTCCATCCACTCATTCGCCTCCATTCACCCACCCATCCATCCATACATTCATGCACTCATTCACCCCTCCATCCAGCAGAGCTCTGTTAATGAGGCCACCAAGATGTGAGAATTCTGAGAATCAAGTCTAGTCTCTGTCCTGAAGCAGCTCCCTGGCAGAGAGCAGAGCCCTGGTTTAGGTGCTAGTTCAGGGGCTAAGCCAGGTCACGGGTTCAGGGGCAGACATGCCGCTCAGGGTCCCAGACAGGAGCCAGAAATGGCCTGGCTCTGAGTGCTTTTGGGACAGGGACTGCTGGGGCTCAGCAGCGGGGGCCCTGTCTGTGAAGGTCAGTGCCTGCATGGCAGAGAAAGGCTGGGAAGGGTGGGGAACATGGGACTGTCCCCAGAGGGGCCCTCTTTCCTCCTCTGGGCCTCCCCTCAGTCTCCGTTTCCCAGTGAGAGGAGCTCCAGAGATTCCTGGGGTATGGGCTCTCTGCCAGGCACATCCTGGCCACAGACTTGGGCTGAGAGCTGAGGAGGGAGGAGGCTGTAGCAGGAAGTCAGCAGTGCAGGCAGGTGGCTGGGGCCATGTCTTGCGGGGTCTGACAATTCAGCTTGCCCTAAAAAAAAGCCATCTTCCAATTTCCTGGCTCCTTGCCCCTCGGGGAGATTCCATGAAGCCCTAGAGAACTAGATGGCTGTAGACACAGGGTCACTGGCAGTGGAGGGAGCCTTGCTGGGGAAGGCACTATGCCCGTGGGAACCCCAGGTTCTTGGTTCTGTACCTTTACCACTGAAAACCTGTTTTTCTCAACTGTAACAGGTAAATAATCCTGCCCACCCCCCTCCTTCAGGGTTAATGAAAGCTCCCGGAGGCAAAAGGGGGCTGTACCACACCGGGACCATGCCAGCTCTGGAACAAGGGCCTGGTGGTGTGCAAGCAGAGACACCAGGGTCCAGTCCCTGTCCCCAGGACACCTGCTGTAGCTGGCCCTGCGGGAGCCCTGGGCAAACCATGCGCAGTGGGCTGTGAGGACTGGCTCTGGGTCTAGGCAGTCTTTTAAATACCGGCACCACGTTCATGATTGATACTTAACCTTTTGGTGCCTCTGTTTCCCTACCTGTAAAGTGGACGTGGTCACAGAGCTGACCTGGAGAATGGCTGAGGTAGCTGCCAGAGTGCTAATAGCAGAGTGCAGACAGGGAGCCCTCAGCAAGCGCTGGCGACTCATGGGAGCTGGGTTCACAGTAAATGGTAACTCATGTGCATCTTTGTGGAATAGCCTTTGGGAGTCAGCCCAGAAATGACTTGTCATTTTAATTTGGTGAAGGGGCTCTCTGGAGGCTGTGTGGCACTGCCCCCTGTGGCAGGCAGGGGGTAACTGCAGGGCCGTGTTAGGTAGGAGAGGCCTAGGGAGGCCTGATCTCCCTGCCATCTTGCCCCACAGATCTACAGGAGGTGCTGGCTGGTGTTCCGAAAATCCTCCAGCAAGGGGCCTCAGCGACTGGAGAAGTACCCGGATGAGAAGTCAGTGTGCCTCCGTGGCTGCCCCAAGGTTAGGAGGCCTGGGCTCTGGCTCCCTCAGCCTATAAGCAGTGATGATTTATTGAGACTCCTGAGATCCAAAAACACCCCGATGGTGGTGGCAGGGCTGTGGGAGGGTGTAGAGGGAGGCGCTGCCACTAGCTGAGTCCCTTGTGGATGCTGTCTCAGGTGACCGAGATCAGCAATGTCAAATGTGTCACACGGCTCCCCAAGGAGACGAAGAGGCAGGCAGTGGCCATCATATTCACTGATGACTCTGCACGGACCTTCACCTGCGACTCAGGTGAGGGGCCAGGGCTACAGGCCATGAGTGGGCTGCGCTCCGGTTGGGAGGAGGCAGGGCAGGCTGGTCCTGGTTGGGTATGATGGGTGGGCTGAGGGGTGCCTGTGATGGACAGGCCCTGGGACGTGGTGGGGCGGGCAGGCAGAACCATGGGCCTTGCCCTCTGCCTGGCATAGCGGGACAGCCCAGGCTGAGGCTGAGGCTGATGGGGCGGGCTCCTGGAGGCCTCTGCACTGGCAACATGACGAGGTGCCGTTTTCTCCAGAGCTGGAAGCAGAGGAGTGGTACAAGACACTGTCTGTGGAGTGTCTGGGGTCGCGGCTCAACGACATCAGTCTGGGAGAACCAGACCTCCTAGCCCCAGGAGTGCAGTGTGAGCAGACAGGTGAGGCCTGCGCTGGCACTGAGGGAGGGAGTGGAGGGGGAGGACGAGGAATCCCCCCAAGAGGCTCCAGGCTGGCTTGTCCCCTCCAGATCGCTTCAACGTCTTCCTCCTGCCCTGTCCCAACCTGGATGTGTATGGCGAGTGCAAGCTGCAGATCACCCACGAGAACATCTACCTCTGGGACATACACAACCCGCGCGTGAAGCTCGTCTCGTGGCCCCTCTGCTCACTACGCCGCTATGGCCGGGATGCCACTCGCTTTACCTTCGAGGCTGGCCGGTAGGAACCTGTCGCCTCCCCACCCCCTCCCGTCATGGGCACAGTGGTGGCTGCTGTTCATTGTGTCACACACTGCTGGGAAATCAGTTACCGTGGAATCAAGTCCCATCTTACAGATGACGGAAGTGAGGCTCATAGCACAGGCAGGTCAAGTGAAACTGCACTGGAGTCAAACCGCTTGGGCTGAGATCAGATGCTGGCATTGTGACACACATCTGTATCCTCCTGTCAAGTGGGGGAGAAGCTTGGAAAGTCATGGTGAGGACGGGGTCCCTGTAGCTTGAACTCTGGAGCCAGCTCGCCTAGCCTAGCCTGAAATTCTGTCCAGTGTGTTAGTTACGTGGCTGGTTACCTCCTGTAGGCCTCTGCTTCCTCATCTGTCACACGGTCTGGGAGAACTCGTGCAGAGGACAGTGCAGACAAGGCGGGAGGCAGAGAAAACCGAACGGGGTAACCCCTGTCAAGCGCCAAGAACTCCACCTGGTGCAGAGAAGTGCGCAGCTCCTTGGAGCTGTGGCCCCAGCCCCAGCCAGGCCTCAGCCAGCGTGTACATGTGTGGTGGGGTCCCTGCCACCTTGCCCACCATGTCACTTTGTATCCGCAGGATGTGTGACGCTGGGGAAGGACTCTACACCTTCCAGACCCAGGAAGGGGAACAGATCTACCAGCGTGTGCACAGCGCCACCCTGGCCATCGCCGAACAGCACAAGCGGGTCCTGCTGGAAATGGAGAAGAATGTGAGGGTGAGAAGCCGGTGCCTGTGTCCAGGGTGCGGGGAAGCGGGCCTCAGGCTGAGGGTCTGGAGGACAGCAGCGGTCTTCAGCTAGTGTGTGCCCAGCAGTCAGTGTCTCGGGCTGGCTGCTCCGGGGTCAGCCACTGTCCCTAGGGCTAATGGGGACCCCTTCTCTGCCTCACAGCTCCTGAACAAAGGCACGGAACACTACTCCTATCCCTGTACCCCCACTACCATGCTGCCCCGCAGTGCCTATTGGCACCACATAACGGGTTCCCAGAACATCACCGAGGCCTCCAGCTATGCCGGTGAGTCGCTGCCATGCCCCACGCCTACCTGTCAAGAGGTTCTCTGGAGGACACGGCCTATTGGACAGGGGTCTTTTGACCTGGACCTGAGTCCGGGGCCTGCCTCTGTGTCCACAGGTGAGGGGTATGGGGCGGCCCAGGCCAGCTCAGAAACGGACCTCCTCAACAGATTCATCCTGCTAAAGCCAAAGCCCAGCCAGGGGGACAGTGGCGAGGCCAAGACCCCATCCCAGTGACCGTGGGGCTGGTGTGCACCAGTGACTGCAGTGAACGGCGGCGAGCCTCGGGGTGGCTGGCCTAGAGCCTGGAGAAAGGGAGCAAGCTGTCCCTTCCTGGAGACTGGACTGAGGCAAAGGGCTGGCCGCACCACCTGAGCATGAGAGGGGCTGGCGCTACCGTGGGACTATATAGTTAATGATTTTAATATATATGGCTGATGACATATTCTGTATTAACGAGACTTCCCTGTCCCTTTCCTCCACCACATACACATTTTTAAATCCCATGACCAGGCCACAGTCGAGCCATTTCAAATGTGAAGGCAGTCATTTCTGTCCTCATGGCACAGCCCTCCTGCTGCCAGGCCGTCAGGACTCAAGCTGGCGCTCTACCTGCCGGCCACCGCACCCCTGGGCCGAGACAGCACGTGGCGCTCGGGCCCTCTGGGCCGAGGGGCTCAGGAAGATCCCAACTTGCTACACCACTTGGTACCTTGCACTTGGGAGTTACATGCAGAGGTGACATCTGGCTGGCACCTCAGGTGAAAAAATCTGGTTTTAAATATAATTTCTGCCGAGGCTCCTTCCTGCTCAGTAGGCCAAGCAGACTCCCTGCGGGTGGGTACCGGCTACCTCAGGCAGGCAGTGCGCCCATCCAAGCTTCAAGCTCGCTCTTGCCCTGGGGCCAAAGCAGGAGGGGTGCAGGCGCACAACAGTGGAGAGGTGCTCCCCGCCGCCCCTTCTCCCTAAGCAGTGGGCAGCTGCCCCAACAGAGGGTGCCCTCCTGCCCCGGGTCTGGCTGCTCTGCTCAGCCAGAAGCGCTCAGAAACCTCCCATTTCCTTCTCCCATATGGTGCTGAGGCTCCCTGCTGAAATGCAATTAAAGCAATTGATTTTCTAGTGCTGGTATTTATTGACTACCGTGCAGAAGGGCTATCTTTCTATTCACATCAAACCTTTGGTTGTGTGTTTTTAAAATACTTTAGGGCTCTGATTTGTGGGAATTGACCTTGTAAATAACCACTATTTAAGTTGTGGCAGGAGGGTGATAAAGCAAGAGGTCCCCTCCAAAGCCCCGGAGCTGGGGATGGGTCCACAGCCAGCTCAGCCCTGAACCTGGCCCAGGGGACGGCTACCCAGCAGTAAGCTAGGCTGCAGGGGCCCTTGGCTCTGGAGGCGGGGCGGGCTGGCTGGCTGAGCGAGAGGCACCATGACGCATGAAGGAGACTATGTTGTGCTCTTTATTGCCAAAAATAAAAACTTTCAAAAGACAACTACGGTTAATAAATATCCCTTCCTTTCTGAACTGGATCTCTGGTTTTCTCCGGGCTTCCGCCAGGCTGCCTAACTGGCTGCTCTGAGTATGTTCCCACCTAAAGGGCTAAAGGGCCCAGAAAGACCTTTGCTTAGGCCGGCTGCTTCGCCTCCTCGGCTAGATGATTAGCCGCTGTGCTGCAGTTGGTAACTGACGGACAGAATACAATACAGGGTTTATGCCAATGCACGTGGGAGAGGCCAGCCAGGATCTAACACTATGCTTGAAAGGTTCGCAAACTGAGGCCCCTTGGCACTGAGGGCAGTGCCGGTATCTGGCCCTGGGCAGGCAGCCTGCATGAGGATTCTAGCACCCAGTCCAACACCAGGAACCGAAGTACAACTGTGAAAATTCCTCGTGGACAGAAAGTGAAGCGAAGAGCTAAACGACCAAGGCAGGAGTTCAGCTCAGGGTTCTCAGTATGAAAGTAGTAGGCCCACCTACAGGCACATGAGGAAATGGGGGAGGGGTGTCCTGGGGAGCACCTCGGGCAATCAGCAGGTGGGCCAGGGGTGCTGACTGTCCAGTGAAAACCTGTCTTGCCCCAGATACCAGTGGCACCCCTGATAATCAAGCTGTGACCAAGTGAGATGGGCCTCCCCTCCCACCACTGGCTTTCTAGTTGACACTGATGGTTTTGCAAGAAGCTGGAGAGTGAACCCCAGAAGTCTCAGGAGAGACCCAAGATCCAGCTGCTGGCTCGGATCTCCTTTTGCCAAGAAAGGCAGCTACAGCTAGTTTATGGTCAGCACGTCACTCTGGATCTCGTGGCTCAAATGGGTCTGTAAATCACTCAGCTTCTTCTTCAATCCAGACAGGGCTGAGAGGACAATGGTTTCAGGGCGCAGAGAGCCACAGGACTCCACGTTGTAGTAAAACCTGAGAGACAAGAGTTCAGTGAGTGCCTTCCAGGAGGAAGCCATGGGCTGCTCTCCTCCCCTCCCTTCTGGGTCCTGATTCCTTTTCCACCAAGAGTGGGTGGTGCCCCTTGGCTGACTTTAGTTTCTTACAAACAGGGGCCTCAATGAGCTTTGCAGACCCTCAAGGAGGCTACGCTATCTCAGAAAGATACTGTGGAAACAAACCCCAGAACACTTCTAGATGAATTATTCCACACCGAGGAGAAAGTGGAAAATCAGTAAGCAATTTTCATGTGAAAGGTACGGGCTGGTTTTGGGCCCTAGGTTGATGCCTTTGTAGGTTGAAAATTAGCACAGAAATGGCTTGGCTAAGTGGAGAGCCCCTCTTCCTCAGTGACCAAAAAAGACGGAGAACTGCCCTGGGGTGCGCGCCGAGTTAGCAGCAAACAGCCCTGCCCTCCTCACTTACGGGAACGTGGACGCACTCAGCCTGCACTCTTGCTGTTCTTACACACTCTCTTCAAATGCCAGCTAGGGTCTTACCTCTCTGGCTTGCCATTGGGGTCGTACGGGGCCTGTGACTCATCTTCATCCAGCTCTGAGTACTCACTCTTTGGCCTGCGGTCAAACACAGGGCGCGCAGGGCTGTAGTGCGGCTTTCAGGGCCCCGCCCCCACCACTAAGAGCCATTTTCACAGCCACCGCCCCAAAGCCTGCCCTCACTCCCAACAGGAACCGACCATTCCTCTGGCTTGGGGTACACGGTGTGCCTCAGGGCATTGTCAGGATCATACTCAAAGGCCACCCCTGCAGTCGGGTTCCACTTGGCATGTTCCTTGCCAAAACCCTTTTTGGCATAGGCTCGAAGTCTCAGCTCCTGGCCCTTTCTCAGCTTGACAATGAGGATGTCTGCAGGGAGAAGTATAAGTCAGTCGAGGCCAAGAAAGGCACAATCCTCCACATTTTCACTGGCGCATCACCAGAAAGCCATCACGTGTGGAGGATGGGTCAAAGGTCAGTGGACGAGGATGCCAGGCAGCACGAGAAGCTGTGTCTGGTCCCCGTCTCACTGCCAGTCTGCAGAACCGGTCAGGGAAACACCTACACGCTCACGGGGCCCTTACCATCCTGCTCCACGTAGTCGTTGGGGTCATTGTCTCGGTTCCGGGATGTCACCTGCAGGGGCCCAAACAGAGGCATTCGTGAGTGCCCATCTCCGTCACCTCCTCTCTGGCAGTGCCTCTTCGAGCACCTGCAGATGCACCTGCACATCCAGGGCCAGGGTGCCTGGGAAAGAGGTGGCAGAAGTGGCTACTGGGACCAATCTGTGGTGGTGACTGGACACCAACCCTGCCTCACGGCTCTGGGACAGCTTCTCAGTACCACGGCCTTTAAAGGGGTCTCGGTGACACTACCAACAGTGCTGCTGCCTAACCGGGCCGGAGTCCAGAACCACGAGCGCTTCTGGACAGCAGCTTCGGGTTAAGGCAGGATCTGAGCAGGGAAAGACAGTCCTTATAGAAATCCGCCCCGGTGCCTGGAAGCGGGATGAGCAGAGGCCCTGGCCAGGGAGAGTGTTCTTCAGTACTGACTGGAATGACCCGGGGGCTCTTGGAGATGAGATCTCGAGACGTGACGTGCCGGGTCTGGTCCTCATTGCATCGCACGTCGAGGTTGAATTCCACGGAGCACTCGGGGCAGAACTCTTCACACGTGCAGTTCTGAGGCAGCAGAGAAACATTAGTGAGAGGGAGAGACGCGGATCCTGGCCTTGCTCCCTGCTTCTAACACCCTCGTCCTAAGTGCCTTCATCTGTAGAAGGGGTGGTGACAGTCTCCAGGCTCTTATGGGCTGTGCCAGTCCGGCACCCCACTCTCAAGGGTGGCTCAACACAGGACTCAGATCAGAGACAATCCACGCACACTGGCGCCCATGCTCCCCGTGCGCCCGCTCCGGCTGCTGGGCCCCGCTGTGAGACGCTCCGCCAGCGTCTCGCTCTTCACAGAGCCATGGCTCAGGAGTGCGTGCACGTGCTGCAGCCCGGCTTCCCGTGAACTAAGTGCACTGGAGTGGGGGTGTGGCAGTTACCCAAATAAAACAACCCAGGGACAAAAGCAGAAAGTACCTTTCAGGTTCTACACTGCTGACTTTTTCTTAAAAGCATACTATGGGCACGCCCTAGGGGAGCAGGGTGTGGGCGCAGTTCACACACATCCCAAGGTCCTGGGTTCCTGGCCCGAGACTAGCAGCAACAACCAAGATGAACAACTACATAAAATAAAGTGCTGCTTCCTTCTTTCCTCCTGCCTGCCTGTCTCTGCCTTCATTCCTGCCTGCACCTCTTCCTTGAGAAAGAAAGAAATGACAAAGCTTATTATGGAAAACTTTCATACATTCACAAAAGCAGACAGGAGCCTGCCACTGGGTAGCCATCAGATGCAATAATTAGCAAGTTTGTCTTTTTTTTCTTTTTAAAGGAAAGGTGCAGGCAGGAATGAAGGCGAGTAAGCAGGCAGGCAGGCACAGAGAGAAGGGGGCAGTACTCCATTTTATTTTTATTTAGTTGTTCAAAGTGGTTGTTTTTCCCCCCACACCCAAGACTCGAGCCCAGGGGTAGGTGGCTTGTGCCCCTTCAGAGGCAACTGACTTAATCACTAGTCCACCAGGGCGTGCCAGTTTGTCATTCTTTAAACAACCTGATGCTTTCAACAATACCTTACCACGTTAAGGACATGTTAGGGACTTTGCTACAGTTTAAACTTTAGGCAAGAAGTACATTTCTTGGGTGTAACCATAAAAACAGTTCTCTTCACACCTGTGAGGAAGATCTAAGACAGGCAGGCAGGCAGAGAGCGGAAGAAGCCCTAGGCCTGGAACCTAGGATCTTGACACGTGTGGGGACTGCGCACTGGGTGTGCTACACCACCAGGCCACCAGGGAGTGCTGCATGTCCTTTTATCTAAGAGTGACCCATCAGGAAGTACAGGTGCCTTCCAGCTCACCTGTCTGACGGCAGATCACCCAGGTATGGTGGCTAGTTCTCCCTCCTTATCTCAGAAACAGCCAGAGAATTTGACAAGTGATCAAAAGCTACCCTTTCTGTTTCTCTCGCTTTCTGCAGCCACAGAGTCTATTTTAATTTGCCCATCTGTCTCAGTTCTTTCCACCTCTCTTCAGTTTTTCCTATTTTTCTGTGCACATGGGATGGAGAGAAGGGGCCAAGATGGCTGATCAAAAAAAGAAGTCTCACTCTGGAGGCATTATGCTAGGTGTAATAAGTCACAGAAAGAAAAATACTGTACGATTTTTACTTCAATATGGGATAGAAAAAACAAAACAAAGCAAAAAACAAAACTCACAGAGAACAAAATGATGGTTGCCAAAGGGGAGGGGACTTGGGGAGGTAAGAAAAATGGGCGAAAGGGGTCAAGAGGTCCAAATTTCCAGTTATAAGTAAGTCACAGGATTGTAATATGCAGATGGTGACTACAGTCAGAAACACTCTGATGTCTTATTTGAAAGTTGCCAAGAGAATAAATCTTAAAATTTCTCACACGAGAGAAAAAAAAAAAGGGTAACTTTGTAGGTGACGGGTGGTAACGACTTCTCATGGCGATCATTTTGCAGCATATAAAAAACACAATTATGTTGTACAGCTGAAACTAAGTCAATTATAGCTCAGTAAAAATATTTTAATATGAAAAGGTATGTAGCCGCAAAAAACCCAACCAAACAAAGAACAAATATGATGAAAGAAGTCTCAGATTAAAAAAGAATAAAGCAAGAAAACCAGGAAACACAACGCACGGATTCTGACTGGATCACAGACCCACAAACACAACCCAACAAAAGACATTTTGGGGACAATGAGGAAAACCTGAATATGGACTATACACACGGTGCAAACTAACGCTGACTTTCTGAGATGTGATCGTTGTGTGGTTATGTGGGAAAATATCCTTGTTCTGAGGACACGCATGCTGAAGTAGTTACGGGAGAAGGCTCATGCTGTCCTCCACCCTTTCAAATTGTTCAGCCATAAAAGAATACAACTGAAAAATAAAGCAAATATAGCAAAACTAACATCTGCTAACTACGGGGGAAAAGTAAATGAGTATTATTCTACTTTTTCAACTTTTCTGTAGATTTTTCAGAGGAGAAGAAAAGATCATAGCATCTTTGTTCAATAAATCTTCCTGAGACACCACCAAAGTGCTCTTCAGTTGGCACACAATCGTCTCCCCCGACACCTGTGATGTGTGACTTCTTCGCAACAAAAGTCTAGCAAATACAATAGAACGTGACAAAATGTTTTGTGGGGGCCCAAGTATTTGTATCTGCTCCACCCTGTGCAATATACTTGAATCTTTCTGTTTAAACATACATACATGCACTCTTACAAATACATCATATTAGGCACCACAAAAATGACTTATTAGAACATAGAAAACAGGCTGACTTAGTGGCATCCAGTCAAGAGAGAAGTCTCACGCTGCTACCTAACGCAGCCCTGGTGAAAGGATGTAGGACACACAATTCCATCCGACTCTCTCCCTAGTCCTACGTCTGTTCATGCACACTCAGCCCTAGAAGGGCGACGGTGAGTAACTAGTATCACCCCTGGGGAGCGGCACAAAGCTTGAGAGCACTCCAGTCCCTCAGGTGCAGCTCTGTGGGATTTCCCTTCCTGCCCGCTCTCAGCCCCAGAACCCCTATCGTTGATCCCTTCACCTCCTCTGCCCATCACTGGGAAGCGATGCTCTGGAAAGCAGAGTAGAAACAGATCAGACACTGCTGGGTAAGAACAGGTGTTCTGGGGTACATCCCCTTCTCACGAGGTGGCTAATGAGACTTCCCCACAGGAGCGTAATCAATCTAAGGCCCATCAGAACTAAAGGCCAGCGTGTCTGATGGAGCAGCAGCTAGGCCAATCACCTCTGAAGGACGCAGATCACATACCCCTGGGTTCGAGTCCCGGCTCAGGAGGTAAAACAACCAGTGTGAACAACTAAAATGGAAATAAAATAAAATACTTCCTCCTCTCTCTTCTGCCTTCATTCCTCTCTATTCCTTTTCTTAAAAAACAAAAACAAAAACAACTAAAGGCCAACACTTGCTTTGTTCTCTACTGTCTTTCTAAGAGCTAGAAGATGTCAGGAACAAGCGCTGAGAACTGACCCTTCCCCACCCACCCACAAACACACACGCCACCCAACCACATAGCATACCCGGGACTCCTGCAGATTGTCTACAATGTCATCACTGGTGAGAGGGATTAGTCCTGGAAAACACAGAAATGCACTTTAAAGAGGCCAAGAGGCCAAGCCAAAAGGAGCACCTAGAAGTATGCCGGGGAGTTAGGAGGCGTCTTCCTGACACCAGACGCAGGCCCTCCTTTTAGCTGCCCCAAGTCCCGCACTCACCCAGCCTGTGAGCGATGAACTCATCATGAAGGACTGAGGAATTGGCATCAATTTGAACCCAGTCAATGGCTGAAACATGAAGGAAGCAGAGAAACAGACATGCAACTTAGCCACCAAATTCACCTCGATTTTAGAATATTCTCAATTTTAGAATAACCTGCTGCTTGCTAAACTGTAGAGACTTGGCCAGGGTGTCAGAGGCTGACCCCACAGCTCTAGAGGGGGACCCACTTCCCTGCTTTAATGCAGGGGGGTTCCCTGGACCACACAGAAAAACAATGACTTAAGAGAATACCAAGGGAGCAGGAACACATTTCTTTCAGCTGAATTATTTCCATAAGAAGCATCTAAGTCTGCTATGCACACCAAAACCAAATTGAAGAACACAAACTGTTTGGGCACTTAAAAATTAGGAGAGGTGTGCCCTGGTGGTTTAATAGTTGGGTCCCCAGCCAGCACAGTCCATGTACATCGCAAGGGCCTGTGTTCACATCCTGGGGTCTGGGGTGGGGGGACACCCAGGTGAACCACTAAATGAAATAAGTGGATGCTTCTTCCTCTTTTCTCTTCCTGCCTGCCTGCCTATCACCTTCCTTCCTGCACCTTTCCTTTAAAAAGGAGAAACCTCATAGAAGAAACAGACTTACGATGTATTATTTCATTCATAACCAGATTACTGAATTTAACATTTTACTTTTTTTTTTAAAGGAAAGGTGCAGGCAGGAATGAAGGCAAATAGGCAGACAGGCAAGAAGAGAAGGAGGAAGAAATTTTTATTTATTTAGTTGTTCATCTTGGGTATTACCCTTAGCCCTGGATCTTGAACCTTGGTCCTTAGGATGTATGTGGGCTACATCTGGTGGCCTTATCCACCAGGCCGCCAGGGCACGCCCAATTTAACAAATATTTTTAATTTTTTTAATTTTTTTTTGCAGTTTTGTTCATTAGAAAAAATGTAGGAGAAAGAAAGCAAAAGCAGGAGACAGAGTTCTCCTGGGCAGGGAGGACTGCCTAGAATTCTTTTTAATAAGGTTTACTAAGTATAAAACCCAACTCCTACTAGCGATGAGCTAGTAGAATGGTAAGGACTGTATTCTCACAAACATACCACTTAAACACATATTCATTTTTAATTAAGCATCTGCATGCGATTAAATCCAGAAGGCAAATGGTCTCTCTCTCTCTGCCTTCCATGACACAGGTATGACTGCTCCCTTAGGCTGAGCTGAAGAAGTGACCGGCTGGTGGCGGTAAACTACGATGTTCACTTGGGTGGCAATCCTTTAGACTGCTTACTTCCTAAAGAGCCCACACACATGCTGCAGCAGCTATGACTGACATTTCTTCCACTGACTCAATTCCCTGAGCTAAAACTCAGAAAATGCTTGTGAACCTGTCAATGCGTAACTGGAGCAGGTGGCTGGATCCAGAGCAGAAACAGATCTTCCCTCCTCCAAGTGCCAGCAGCACTGTAGATACGCTTTTCCTGAACTACTGACGCAAGCATATCCTGCACTGGCACTTTCTGTGGACTTGTCTTTCCTCTGCAAGTTCACTGCGAACTCCACCAGGGCTTTGCATTCCCAGTGCCTACCATCACTGCCCGGCCCTTAAAAGGCTCCGTAAATACAGCTGAAAGAAGAGACTGGTAAAAAGATACTTATTAGTACTGAACACTTACTAAACGCAAGACACTTATTATCGTTCTTATTCCTAATATCGCTCTGATGCGTAGTCAGTAGCTGCATGTTACAGAGGTGCGGGGACACGGCATAATAACTGAGCCCAGTTCACAGAGATCATAAGTGAGAACAGTATTCCAACTCAAGTCCGCAGACCCCGGCATCCATATTCTTCACCCGTGTACACAGTACGAGTGGAGTCAAGTGACCCGTAGGAGCCAGGGTGGTGGCCAGAAACCGGTCTGATCAAGTCTCCAGCATTGCTGTTTTCTCACGGCCCCATCCCAGTCCGACCCAAGGCTAAGGGGGTGCGGGGGAGGCGGGACTGGCGGCCGCAGTGACCTGGAGGCGGAGATCGCTTACCTATTATAGGCACCTCGGCGATGAAGACCCTTCGAATAGAATTGGCCACCCTGCAGGAAGGAAACCAAGCGGCGTGAGGTCGTGGCAGTCTCGATAGGACAGCCCCGCAGCCCCGGGGTCCCAAAAGCGAAGGCCCTGGGGCGCGCAGCTCAAGGACGCGACCCTTCCCGCCCCGGGCCTCCGGGGTTCCAGAGCCGCCAGCCTCTACCCTCACGGACTTACGCCAGGTCCGTATTCTCGATGATGAATTTGACATTCTCGTCCGTGAGCTCGGTAATGCGCACCGTGGGCTGGTTGGCGTACGGCATCGCGCCCCACGGCCCTGCAGGACTCCGCCGGCGGCGCCTCTGCGCCTGCGCCGCCGCCGTTACCGGAAGTCGGTCACAAGACCCCGCCGCTACCTCGGAGTCTCACAGCGCCACCTGCCGCTCGGAGGCCGGGACTGCTACGTGCCCGAAGTCTGACACCCACCGCTGTTTTAAAAAGGGATCAGGTTCTATGGTCGGGGGCATTTGGCCTGACAGGCACACAGCCTCCACTCAACATTGACACTTCTAGAAATTCCCAGAAATATTTGAGTCTGTAAGCAAAGATGCATGTACAGGGGCGTAGGACTACTTCGGCGTCTTTAAAATGGTGAATGTGGACATCGATGAGCCAACTGAGAACACAAGTGAAGGTGGCGAGAGCCTTCACTAGACCAAAGGGATCAGTACCTTGAGCCTGGACTTTCAAGCCTCCAAAACTGTGAGAAATGTCTGTTGTTTAAACCGCCCAATCTGTAGTATTTTGTTATAGCAGCTGAGCAGATTAATACGTTACCAGACTTGTAAAAGGATCCCAGAGTAGGGAAAGAGAAAATTCTTAGCTAAAACTCTTAAAACTATCATTATGGCATGCCCTGGTGAAGTAGTGGCTAGGCCAGCCGCCTCTGAGGGAGTATAACCCATCTACCTCCCAACGTCCCAGGTTTCCCTTCTAGGTCCACAGGGGAAACAACCAATGTGAACTGTATAAAATGCTTTTTCTTCCTCTCTTCCAGCCTGCACTTTTTTTTTTTTTTTAAGATTTTTATCACTAGAGGGGCCAAGGGAATTAATGAGGGGAAGGACCCTGTCACCCCCATTTTATTGATGGGCAGACCTAGGCACAGAAAAGAACTGCCATAATATCCCGCTAGTATTCAGCAGCAGCAGGACTGGAACACAGGGCTACTGGCTACTGGTCTCAAGCCTGTTCCATCATCTGCTCTCTCTCTCTGGGGTCTTGGACACCTGCCATGGTCTGTAGGAAAACTAAACAACAGGAAACTGCTTCAAACATATTTATTCATATTTATTATTTGTACATACTCTAAGTTCACTAATGATCCTGCAATGCAAACTGGTGTGATGTGACATCAGTCCTGGGATCACACCTCTGGCCAGGCTGAGCACGGCTCTCAGGGAGTCCCCAGATGCAGCATCTCAGGACACTGGAGAGCAAGGGGCTCCGAGGAAGGCCTCCCTCTGTGTGCATGTGTAGGTGCTGTGCTGGACATGAGCTGCTACCTTGTGGTGGCTTTAGACCCTGACTTGGGAGACACTCTAGGGAGCATTTCTACGGAGGTGAAGACAGGGTCAAGGTGTTTGAGACCATGATAGGGATGTGTTAGGTTCTGTGGCCTGGATGTTTGAATGAGAATTTTATTTTTCAATCACACAGCTGCAAAACAGAAAGGCATCAGGAGACCTGGCCTGATAATAGGAACTGAAGAGGCGGCCCAATCACGGGCTGGAACCCTATCAAGTGCCCTGGGGCTTCTAGGCGGCTATGGTAGTGACTCAGGAGTCCTTCAGTGTTTCTTCATTGACACCCTGGCCATGAATGGTATTTATTACTTTTCAAAGCTCTTTAAATATATCCTCGGGACTTTTTTCTGGGTACTCGCGCTTACTTCTTCCCGCTCACCGGCGCTGGTTTAGACCCGTCAAGTTCTTGAGCTGAAACAGGGAAGGAAACAGAGTGTTGAGATCTTGCCCGGCCTTTAGGCCTCCAATGGGAAAGATGATTTTCAAGGTTGCCGGCATGGCTATGATGCAGGTCTGGATGTATTAGGGTCTTCAGGAGTCAGTGATGCTACTTGGTGCAGGTAAAAATACAGAGGTGGAATACTGAGGATCAAAAGACAGACTATGCCACGATCAGTCTTACTAGCTTTCCAGTTTAAGGCTACGAAACTGCTGGGAGCAGTGACACCTGCAAGGATCACAGGGTTGGAGTGGGAGAGGGAGGGCAGGGAGGCGCTGGCTGCACTCACCGTTACTGCCGCTCCCATGAGTCCCTGCACGAGCGCCTCCCCAGTGGACTTCACCTAGAAGGAGTCAAAACAGGTTCTCTTAAGCACCCACCACAGAGTAAAGGTGACACAGGTAAGAAAAACCAGGAGGCTTGTGTAACCAACAGGTGGAGCCAAGAGGGCCCTATTGACACACATCACAAATAGGTCAAGTGTGGCTCTGAGGGAAGGGCCAGTATGAGGAAGAACCAGTAAGTCTGCCTGGGAAGGCCCTCAGGACTGTCCTTGGAGGCCACAGGGGAGTAAGAGAACAGACAGGTGACCAGCTGTAGCCCAAGGAAGATGATGCATCTAGTCAGGTGGCTTGCCAAATGGCCGTCCCAGTTACCTGCTTGGCAGTATGGCCCATGTTCATTGCATCATTAACCCGATTCTCCAGGAAGCGCCAAGTGTCCTCAAAGTCTGGAGACGAGTCTTGTATCATCACTAGCTCTGTTGTGTTGTAGATACCAGCCAGCACAGCGCGGCGGGTATACCAGTTAAACTGCAAAGAAAGCCGCCCAGGAAAAGGGGTCACCACTATGGCTGTGGGCTGGGGAAGTCGAGGGCAGTTCCCATCCAAAGCCACAGGCACCTGAGGGCTCCCTCCTGATTTCTTTTCTTCTCAGGCCCTCTGGACATTACTGTCCCCAAATTTAGAAGGGCCCAGAATTATCTGAGAGATTAAAAATACAAGCTCCTGCACCCAACCTTGTAGGAGTTTACAGTCAGTAGGTTTGAAGTAAGTGCTAAGAATCTGGATTTTTTTTTTTAAGGATCTGGATGTCTACCAAGCATCCTGGGTGACCTGGCCATCTCCAGTCCTTTTTGGAACTGCAGGTGAAAAGACTAAGTCTTAGGAGATCTAAGTTCTGGGAGGCTCTGTGCTCATCAGCAGAGTGAGGACTGAGACAGATGTGAACACCTGGGAAGAACTGAGTTCCAAGTCACTCTGCCGCTTCGGACTGGCCTGGCAAGCTATTCCTCAGAGCACTAGCTCAGCTGCTTTGTGTTTTATTCCTTTAATTTCTTTGCTTTCTAATTTCATTTTCCTACCCTCTCTGCGGGTGGTCTACTCCCACACCGGGAAAGTTTATTAAAGCACTTTGTTAGAACTGTGGTGGGAGTATCTCTTTGTTGCTCCAGCCTGGATTCAACAAAGCATCACCACATATCAATTTCTTTTATGAAGGTATCCTTTTTTTCTTTTTTAATTTCCTTCTAGAAATATAATATCATTAACAAGTCAGATTTTTTTCCTTCCGCCTTTTTAAAGGCCTATTGATCTCTCAGCAAAGCAGGCCAAGATAGGATGGGGGAGAGAGAGTTTCTTTAAAGCAATGGTATCTCTGAGGTATTCTTTGTTTTTTCTTTTGTTTTCAAGTCAGCCTCATGAAAGACACACACTGAGACAGTCTGCTTCAGAATCTAAATCTCAGGAAATGAAGGGAAAATGATCACAAAATGGAAGCCCAGTCACAGGCCCTCTGAGGCCTTGTGTCACCTCCAAAGGTTGGAAGGGATCATCCCTGGTTTGTAGCTAAAGCCCTGGTTCCTGAATGAAGAATAATCTGGATCTCACTGTGGCTTGTTCAGGGACCATCCTCACACTTTACTTTCTCTCATTTCTAAGATGGGGATGATGCAACAGGCCCCCTGAAAGGGTTTCTCATCAAAGACATTTCACAAACTTCTAAAGGAAGTGCTTCGTGCCAGCCTTCCTGTCTCCGGTGGGCTTGCAGGAAGTACTCACATCAGTGGACTGGTCCCCCGCGTAATGCCACATGTCATCCACCATGCTGGTGAGCAGAGTCAGGCTGGGCGGGATATTGTGAGGGAGCATGAGGATGCTGACAGCCTGAGGAGAGAAAACAGGAATAGGTACCACACACAGGTTAACAACAGAGGGCAGGTGCCTGGTGCCTCACCAGAAACATCCAGATCCACCATCGCCACCCACTGATGTGAGCTCTGGCAGCTAAAAGCCCTGACGAGACTGATGGGAGCCAAGGGCACATTCTCCTCAGTGGGTCCTTCAGATCCTCAATCCCTAGAGTGTGGACGAGGGATAGAGCTGGAAGGCCTAGCCTGTCTTTACGTCAAGAGTAAGCATGGAGGAGGGCACCCGTTCGGAAACAGGAAGCAGCATGACAGAAGGGGAACCTGGGGTGATTCCAGGTCTAAGCCCAAGGCCACTCCAGGGCCCAGGATCCCTGGGTGTCCCACTGCAGCCTCACAACACAGCTCTCCCTCTTTTGGCTTAACACAAGTTAAGTGCTATCACTGGAAACCAAAAACCCTTCAACTAATACAAGCAATGGCATGATCCAGACACCTGTTAGCAGATGTCGGCCTCTGACAGCATAGGGTGCTGCACTTCACCAACTCTAAGATCCACTGGCTGTGGCCCGGAGCTGGCAGGAGAGGTCCTGGGTTGCTGCGAAGTGTTCTTATTGAAGTAGCCCAGAAGGAAACGCACCAAGTCAGGAGGCAGCCAGGGTCTAATACATACACTTCCCCTGCTTAACTGCCAAGTCGAAGGAGTCAAGGCCAGAGGTCTGAAAATCCAGTGCAGCAAGTAGAGACTGGTGCCGGAACCCGACTTCTGCTCAACCCCCTCCACCCTGGTCTGGCCTGGGGGCACTGCATGGCCTCTGTGTCTGTCAGCTGACTGACTGCAGGTGACACGCTCAGTCGAGTCCCAGCTAGACAGAGGGCTCTGGATGATCTCGTGTTCCTCTCATTGCTGATATACTTGGACTCCTTTCTTAACTGAGATGGCCCATACTGTGTCATGCTTTGGAACAGGAAAAAGTTTCAGAAAAGGAAAAAAGTTTGTTGGAATGAATACTCCAATTCTCCCGCACCACAGACAATTTAAAAAGAAAGGGTCTGAGTCCTGAGGTCTGGAATGTGACAGGCCTGTTAATGGCCAATACAGTCCCCTGAGTTTTCTAATCTCCTTAATGATTCTTCTTCATTGAAGACCTGGTGGCACCTGGGGTCACCAGGATTCTACCCAGCAGATGGTCTAGTAGCCAAGTCACTCATCTTCCCAGGAACTGAGACACAGATGTCTCATTTACTCTCTTTGGCACTTCCAGGTTTGACCCTAAGATCTGACAAGGGCACTGAGCATCTGGGTTTGTGGGAGTTAACGAGCTAACTCCTGAACAGTGTGCAAGGTTCTGAGTATGATATGAAGGCAGAGCTGCCCTGGGGCCTTGACAGAGACAGTGTACCCGGGGCCAGTGCTCAATGTACGGGATCAGCATTCTCAGCCTGGTCTCCACTGCATCCCTCAGGAACTGGTCTGTCTTTCTCTTCCTGGAAGAGGGAAAAGAAAACAGTGTTTCTGGGTCACAGGAGTGGGCTGGGTGCTGTACTATTTACTCGGGGAGGAGGGTCCCACCTGCCTAAGGCTGTCAGGGACAGGTGGCTGCATTTCAGTCCCCTCAACCCAGCAGGGTCACTCAGTGCTACTCTCTTTAGGCTCTGCTTGAACTGAGAACAGCTTAAAGGGGGGAGGGGGAGGGGACGGGACAGGGGCACTAATCCCTTAGCCAGTGCCTAAGTACTAGTAACGTCAATGGACTTACTCTGCCTGGCCCAGCTGTACCAGCTTCTGCTCCTCTTCCAGCACACGTCGCAGCCGAGCGTTGCACTGGGTCACAAAATGGAGTATCAGCTCACTGCCGTCATTCCCAAACATGCTGGCTGCTGCGCTGGAGAGACCCAGAGACTACAAAAGGAGAGGGAGAGCACAGAAGTGGCAAGGGGCTGGTGCAGACGACTGACTGTTGCCTCTTCCAGTAACAGCAGCGTGATTTCGGTGGGGCACCCCCATTCTTCATTCTCGGCTGTGACTGTGAAGCGGACCATCACACTCCATCAAGCCCCTGGGTGTGCTGCAAAGGCTGGGATCCAGGTGTGGATAACAAGTTCAGTGACCAGGCCAGGAATGGGCACAAGACCAACTCCTGCCCCTGACAGCCTCAGGACCTTGGCTGGTGATGTCAGGGAAGAGGCTCTCTTCCCACTGAAACTGCTGAGCCACTTCCAGCCCTACATGGGACTCCCCTTCTGTGGATGTGCTCACAGAAAAAAGCAGAGATTCCAAGAGACAGCTCCAGCCACGCCATCTAAGAATGCAGTGCCAGGACTCCTTCCAGACCTTTCGGTTTTCAGTGAGCCACACTCCCTCAGCTAAATGCTGAGCTCTTGCACTTGTCATTGTAGCTAATATAAAAGGGGCTTGAAGCCAACCTCCTTGGCTCTGGTGCAGGCTACGAAAGCCGTGGACTCAGGTTTAGATGGGGGAGTAAGGGGGTCTTAGGAAGAGTACTCAGCTCTCTACCCTCACTGATTCACTTAGCCTCTCTTAGAAATGAAATCTTTCCGTTGTTTAAAAAATAACACTTTTCTTAGTAAGTTGCCAGGGAGTTAAAGTCACAAAGAGCAGCTGCTATTCCCGGTAGAGAGCGATCACTGAACATCTACTGGGGGCAGAACCCTGACAGCAGCTGGGAAAGAGGGCAGAAAAGGGATAAAAAGTGTATTAGCTCTTAATTCCCACCCTTGGGGGTTGGGGAGATGTCTCCACAGGTGACTGTAGAGTGCACATCATCAGAGTGCGAGCCACCACAACAGGTCACTCCGTGCTGACAGCAGACCCCGCAGAGCAGCCGCAAACTCCAGCACATGGGGTGTTCTCGTCCCCTTGTGACAGATGACAAACCTGAGGTTACGGCTCTTAACTTCCCTTCCAGCTCAAAAATACAGACTGGCCCAGTTTGTGCTTCTCAGCTCCACACTTGCTGTCTTACCCTCAGCTCTATGAGGCCGGGGCTCTGCAAGTTATGCTTCTGGCTCCACTCGAGTCTCTACCAACAGGGTCCCAAGACCACGACACTGGGGGAGGAAGCACGGCCCTGCTCTGGCCCTGCTCTTTCCTGTTTTCTCCTGAGTCAAGCTGGGTTCCCAGTACAACAAAACCACTCCCATCAAGCCCCAACCATTCCCTCCCTCCCAAATGCTCCCCCGCTTCCCCGCCCCGCAGGTCAGGGGTAGCCCCAAGGACCTCTCCCCAGACTGAGACATCAGTGCCAGCTGAGTAGTGTGTCCTCCTCAGAGGTCTGAGTTTCACTGCCATGGGAATCTTCTAAGCTCCTAGTTTTAATGATTCCAACTCTTCTCTGGTTCCCTTACCCCTGGGATGGGAGCGTCTTTCTGCAGTTGCAACCTCCACACCTCAGAGTAATGGGTGCTATGTTTCTTTTTAAGGAAAGGTATAGACAGGAATGAAGGCAAGCAGGTAGGCAGGCAGGGAGAGAGACGAGGAAGAAACACCTCATTCCTTCATTTTTTTATATAGCTGTTCACATCAGTTGTTTCCCCCTGGACCCTGAATTCAAGCCCGGGGATGTGTGATCTGCACAATTTTGGAGGTGACTGAACTAACTACTACTCTACCAGGGTGCGCCCAGGGTGTTCTTTTCATCCTTCAGTTACCTGGTGATCAACTTTCAACCTAGTTCACAACTCTTTGTACTAAGTTCTCTCTGAGGAACTGGCGTGTTTATCTCGTTACTGCTATAGCCCCCTGAAACAGCACTCCACTTGTCCAGATCTGCCCTGAAAGAACCAGAAATGTACTCAAATATGTTGTACAAATGCATATAGAATATTTAAAACAATATAAAAGCCTTGGAAACCACCCACATTTATCAGCTGAGGTCCGATACACCAGGTATCTGTGTCTGTGCGGCTGCTACGAAGACCTGCAGATAAAACAAGCCAAACTACACAGGATAAACATCTTTTTTTCTTTCTGAGAGCAATGAAGGGAGAGGAGGAAGAAGCACTTTTAGGAAAAGAGGAAGAACTTTTCTTTATTTGTTCATGTATTTCTGATTGACTCTCCTGGTCCTGGGTCATGAACGCAGGTCCTTGGGTTTACGTGGTCCACGCCCCAGCCACCAGCTTAGTACCTGAGTCACCAGGGCATGTCAGTATAATCGTCCTTCCAAATAACTGTGCTCACAAACGTCCTCTACTTATTCTACCACTTTCTGTAATAATTCTTTCTAGTGTCCTGTTTCCTTTAAACCTCAGTCTCCTCCCACCCTTTCCTAGATTCATCAGTCAACCATGCCTACTACACACAGAAGTCAGAAGCCAATCCTTGGGAACTCTCTTAACAGTCTTCCAGAAATTAAACTTGCAGTGTCTTCTCCAGCTCTGCCCTTCATACATCTAAGGCTAATCCTTGCACTCGTTTTCCACACCTTGTGACGCCTGCCTTCAAGGAACCTCCCTGCTGACTCTGCTCCTCTCTCTTCAGCCTCATCCTTGTTCGTGCACTCTTCTACTCATGTTCAAATACGCTCGGCCTCTGTCCCTTTCCCCTGCTTGGTACGCACGAACTCCTTCTAAGTCAAATGCATGGCCACTTTCTCACTTTCCACGCACTCCACGCATTCCAGCACTCGACCAGGTACTCGGCAAATGGCTGCAGCTACAAGAACCACCGTGGTTACCTAATGCATTCTTCTCTCTGTCTCCAACAAGCAGTTGCTCTACCTCAGTCTTCTTGCCAGCTCAGTCCATTTTTTTTTTTAAGGAAAAGTGCAGGCAGGAATAAAGGCGAACGGAGGCAGGCAAACAGTGAGAAGAGGAAGCAATTTATTTTACTCAGTTGTTCATCTTGATTGTTCCCACAGGCCCCAGAATGCAAACCTGGCACCTTGGGATGCATGTGGACTATGCCCAACTGCTACTCCAGCAGGGAGGCCAACTCATCCTGTTCTGAAATGTCAGTTTTTTGCGAGCCTATATGCCTCTCTTTTCTCACATACCTGCATACTGGGCAATCATCTGTGGTTCAGTCACCACATATACAGGCTGATAATGCCTAAATGTGTACTCTCCTCCATTTTCAGACCGGTGTGTTTGAGATCTTCCCTTGGTTAACCCAAGGACCCCTCATACTCAGCAGAGCTCAAGACTGTATCCATGACCCTGCCCCAAACCTGCTCCTCTTCCAGTGGCCCTAATCTCAGAAAACAACACCCCTATGTGCCCACACACGCAAACCAGCAACTCTTGTTATCCTGTCACTCCCTCCCATGTCACTCCAATACAAAATCTCCCCACTTGTCTCCACATTCACTGCCACTGCTGGGCTAGAAAGCCCTCACCTCTTGTGGATGATTAGCAGCAGCCACCGACGACGCTCATCCAGTAGCCAAAGTGATGGTTTTCAAATGTCCAATTTAATCCCCTACCTTCAATAATTTTTAGAATAAAAACCTTACTCCTCAACAATGTCATTAGGACCTTGCCTCATTTTGGCCTCAACTGGCCTTTCCCCAGTCTCACTCGTCTCATGTCTCTTGACGAGACCTCTCTGCATGATGGCTTTCTTTGGTTCTTCTGAAGCTGCAGGATTTCCACTCTGCACATGTGGTTTCTCTATCTGGATCTGTCCATCCCACCACCACCAAACCTGCTCATCCCTCAGCTCGTAGTACAAAAGCTTTCTGATCACCTTCTCACCCTACTGAGTATAAGACCGGGCCCCTCCATTATATGTCTCAATAGTCCTTATCACTTTTTATAATTATACATTTATATGTATTTGACTAATGCTGCAAGAGTAGAAACTCAACAAGGGCAGATCTGGGTCCATATTGACCAATACGCTATCCCTAGGACCCAGCACAAACTATTTGCTCTATAAATACTTAAAGAATGAAGATTAATAAGTAAAAGTTGTGACATGCCCTGGTGGTTTAGTGGTTAGGCTCACTGCTTCCAGCCAGCACAAACCACACACATCCCAAAGACTCAGGGGAACAAGCAAATAAAATGCTCTTCCTCCTCTCTCTTCCTGCCTGCCTACTGGCCTTCACTCCTGCCTGTAACTTTCTTTATTAAAGAACAGAGAGAAGGAGAGAGGGAGGGAAGGAAAGAGGGATAATTTTTATTTTAATCTGAAAGGACATAAAACTCTTGATAATATGGCCTTTGGTGTGTCACAGATGATGATATATCTATTAGATGTTTTATCTATTTGTATTGTTTAAAAATTTCACAATGAGCTCACAGTAGAGTCATGTAGATACACATTGCACATACATGACTTTTGTTGTCGTATGTGCTCTTGGGAGCGAGTGAGAGAAGAGACATAACAGGTAAATTTAAGTAAAGTGGCAAAGCTGTCCATTGTTCCATTTTATGAGCAGATGTAGGGATGTGAGACTTGAGTCTAATTCATTGGTTCCCATTTTCACAGAGTTCTTATTGGATGGACCTGGCTATACGTGACAATTCTGTACACATGGCCTAAAGAGAAGTCTACTGCGTAAGCACCCTGTCCCAGCGTAGAAGGAATGCCGGCTGTTAAATTAACTGAGGAAACAAGGTGTGCTGGTCTCCAAAATGGAGACTTTTTGGGAATTTTCAAACACCATTATTTCATCAATTCTGAGATGCATGTTTTTCTGTTCTGAAGAGTCCCTGTGATTATACAACTGATGACATGGCACAGTTTAACAGGCAACGGCGTTTCTTTGTCCATGATGCACAAACGGTGCTTTTTATAACTAATGGCACCAGAGACTCAATGAAATATGGTAGCTTGGATCACAGGCAATTCTTGCCTAAGGGATTGCTTTTCTAACCTCTCCAGAAACAATTCTGTGGTGTACTATTTTTCTAATAATAATATTATTAATTTCTATTAATATTAATAAAGCCATTTTTCACTCTACTGGGAATAAAACACCCCTCAGAAAATCCTGTAGCAGTGAAAGGCTGCAAGATGGGCAGAGGAAAGGATGAGGCCTTCTGCTCTGGCTGGTGTGACTCTTTCCTGGCTGACCTTGATCAGAGTAGTCCACCCTCACCTTTACAAACCTGGGCTCCTTCTGCAATTGCTTCTGCTGTCCACCCGTGGGCAGGCACGAACTCCAGGGCTGCCGTTAGGATGCGGTGCTGCAGTTGGTCCTCGCTCTCGTGGTCTTCCTCCTCCTGGCCGCCCTGATCTGTATACCTGAGACCCAAATCCAAAAGACATGGGGACAGAGCCCAGCACACCTTCTTACTGCCTGCTGCCCAGCATGCAAAATACGCCTGACCAGAGACCACAGGCTCTATGCCTCCTCCGCACATGATGGACATTTACTTTTTCATCAGTGTCGGCATTTCAGTGCCAAGATAGTAAACATTATATCATCCTTCGCCTACCATATAGTCACTGAGAAAAAGGATCCAGTGAGCAGGTCATGGGAGGAAAAGGCAGATACTCCCAAAGAAGCCTGAATTTCCCTGTTTACTGCCTTAGCACATCTATACCTGAATTTACACCAGACTGTAACTCCATGAGGACAATAATTATATTAGTCACAGGGTTTGGCACAAAATAGATCCTTGAAAAATATTTGTTGGCACACTCTGGTGTCCTAGTGGTTTAGTCCACTTTGGCGCAATTCACATATTTACCAACGTCCCAGGTTCAAGACCCGAGGCCGGGGAAACTACCAAGATGAACAACTAAATAAAATAAAATGCTTCTTCTCTCTTCCTACCTGCCTGCTTGCCTGTCTGTCTCTCTTCATCTTCATTCCTGCCTGTACTTTTCCTTAAAAAAAAATTGTTTAACTGAAATAAAAAGTACTTTAATCAGGACACCAGTAAAACACTCCAATCAGAGCTAGAAGAACTACATCTCTAGCAGGTTCAAGAAGAAAAACGATCTAAGGTAAACATAAATGATTATTAACTTACTGGAGGTCAATTTGGTCACGTTTGTAAAAAAAAAAAAAAAAAAATTAAATGTCACTCAGTACTTCCAAAACTAAGAAAATCACACTTTATCTTATTATTTTTCATACCAACAAAGAAAATATACATACTCATCAATAAAAGGTAGGTTAAGTAAATTTTGGTTTTACCATTTTCTGGAATATTACAGAATCGTAAAAGTAATACATTAACGCGAAAAGGCATTAAAATGTACCGTTGAGTGAAACAGGTTCTAGAGTAGCATATAGTGTAATTAACCATTAATTATATACACAGATTTATATATGGAATATGCTTAGCGAGACATCAAAAAGGCTAGTCACAAAAATATTAGATTTATTTCTAGGTCTGTGATTTCTGGTAATTTTTGCTTTATTTTGGTGAACTTTTTGTTGTTTTAGAATGTAGGGGCATAATTTTCATAAAAAACAATAGACTCCTTTCAAAATTAGCCTTGAAAATGATGAAAGGTGAGAAAGGGGATAAAGAGGGAGAGGCAGAGGAAGAAGAGATATACTCAAACATGCAAAATCGTCAGCAACAGGTGGATTGGAATTCTGGTGCCCACCTGGGGGGTGAACGAGAAGACTCTGGATTGGGTTCTTCTGCCCCCTGTGTCTCAGAATGTTGCTGTGAAAAAGAGTGGGGAGGCTGCTGCTTTTGCTCATCGGAAGACCTTCCCTGCATAGCTGAAGCATGGAAGGCACGAGGCACCAGAGCTGGTCGGCAGCGGGACACTGAAACAGAAACCGGGTTGTCAATCAGGGTCACTTACCAGAGAAAACCCTTTGAGACCCACAGAGGAATGAGGGATGGAGAAGAAGAAAAAGCAGGGCAGAGTCTACTTCAGAAATATTTATCCAAGTGTTGGGTCCCAGACAAAAAGTCTTGGGTAAATTGGCAACTCTGTGACATGATGTACTGGCAGAAGTATGAGTCAGAAAAAACAAAGACCTGGTTTCTAGGCCTGTTTTATCATCTGTTGGCTGTGTGGGTGACAAATCATTTTATCCCTATGAACATACTTTTTAAACATGCAATTAAGAGTAACAATCCCTATGTACTCATTGGGAGTGTTGTGAAACCTAAAGAATAAGTGAAGGTGACTTGAAAATGTGACATATTTAAGTATTATGACAAGCACACTGGACCAAAAATCAGAAGGTTTGACTACTGATTTCCCCTAGTGTTTAGTACACGGGTTGCGAAAGTGAGCACTCTACTGGTGTTTATAAGGTGTCTCTGGACAGATCTCTACCTGCTTTTTCACCTGCAGTACTTGCAACACCCCATTTACTTTATGAAAGAGCTCTGGAAAGCACAGGTTCATATTTTTTTCTTTCCCAATATTTTACTACTTCAAAAAAGCGCAAACTACAAATGGAAAGAATTGTGGCTTGAACATCTGAGGTTCTACCTATCTACCCATCACTCTTCACCTTATTTTTTGATGCATGTTGCAGAACTCAGTAGTCTTCATCTCTAAACCTTTCAGCAGGCATATCATTAATTAGAATCCAAATGTGCCATCTATATACAATGACATACACAAATTACTTAAATGTGTCAATTCTAGTTTTGACAAATGTATACACTTGCATAACCTGGGCCCCTATTGAGACAGATTATCATCACCCTAGAAAGCGTCCTCATGTTCTTTCCCAGTCATTCCTTACCCACACTGTTCTGAATCTTTCACCTCAGTTTTGCCTTTCCTTGAATTTCAACTCAGCTGAATCATACAGTATGGTCCCCTGTGTGTAAGACTTCCTTTGATTAGTATAATTTTTAGACTAGCATAATATTTAGATTAGTATCTAAATTTTCTTTTTTGTGTAAATCAGTAGAATCATTATTTTTTAATCACCGAGTAGTATTCATTAAGAGTCAATATTCTGTTGATGGGACACCTGGGCTGTTTCAGTTTTAGCTATTAGAAATAAAGCCACTCTCATTATACTTGTGCAAATCTTTTTTGTGGATATATGCTTTAATTTCTCCTGGGTAAACACCTAGGAGTCGATTTGCTTTTACTAAACATAGCTATTGGCACTACTTACTTTCACTAAAAAAATTTAGTTTGGAGTTTGATATTTTAAAAAAGGCACTCATAAAAACAATCTATGGACTAACTCAGGGAACAAAGATTTCAAAAGAAACAGAATAGCTGTAAAAGTATCAGTATTTTAGTGTTATGTACAGAAAAAAAAAAATGAAGCAAGTATCCATAAACTTTGAAAAGCACAGGGGAGGTCCCAAAGCAATATTATAGAACCGCTGTGAAGTTCAAGGTAAACACAGGAGAATATTATTTCATTATATATTTAGGTTAATGTGTCAATGCATACATCCTGTTTATAGAAGATGACAAACGTTTTCTATGTAGTGATACAGTTTCCCTTCTTAAGGAAACAGCTGTATTTTCAAGAACTAGATGTACAGTATGCAAAAATACTGAGTATATAATGAGAAATGGTTCGAGATATCACAGACCTACTGAAGAGTGGGCAATGATTGATTGAGGAAACAATGAATTAGACGCTTTCTAACAGTTTCCAAACTCCTACTCTGAGTGGTTCTGGCTCAGGGATCTGTCAACGGTGTTAAAGGGCTGGGTCCCAGTCTGCCAGATTCGCATAAGTTGTGTGGCTCTGGGAACTTGGTCCTCTCTGGGGCTCCGCTAATTCAATTAAATGGGAGTGACAGAACCTGCCCGGGACCTCTAGCCCCCTACAGCTCAAGCCAGGTGTGGAGGTGGTGGGCAGAAGCCAGCCTGGCAGCCAGTTAAGTCCCGGACGCCGGCGGCTCTGCGCCGATGCCCTTCACCTCACCTTGCTCGTGGGCCGCCACGACGGCCTCTTCCAGCCCACACCCAGCCCGCGTCGGCCTCGCATCCCGCTCCCCGCTCCTCCCTGCTCCCTGGCTCCGGCGCCCCCTCACCGGGCAGGCACCGCAGCTGCAGAAGCCTCCAACCAGCCCGGCCGAGCGCGCCGGACACTGCCGCCGCCATCTTGGAAACGGGCACGCCGCCGACGCGACTGCTGATAATCCGGAACTTACAACAGACACTTCCGGCCACCCGGCGCCGCCGGAAACGCCTCTTCTCGCGATAGGCGCGAGGCGCACAGCCGGCCGCTGCGGAGGAGCCGGGAGCGAGCTCCTGGCGGCAGGTGAGCATTGCGTTGGTGGCGGGACAGCCTGACCTTCCCCAACGGTCCGGACTGGCGCACCGTAGTCCCCAGATCCTCCTTTGCCCATTCCCAGGCCTGTATTAGCGGGAACTTAGCCATCATGAGGACCACGCGGGCTTTTGCCCGTGGGAAGCCAGTGTAAGGGGCTGGCGCGGTGGCTTCTTAGAAACCTTCCGGCTCCTCGCGCTGCCGGCCTTTGCCTGAAGCCCCGGGCAGCAGCGCGACGAGGAGGAAGAGCGCTCTGCCGGGGTTCAAGAAACTGGAGGGTCTGAGACCCTCTTCTGCCCGTAGCCAGCTTTTATGACCCTGGGCCGCAGTCCCTCGTCTCAAACTTTGGAGGAGCTGAAGTTTGGGTCTTTCGGGGCTCCTGAGCCCCAGGTTGTCGTTTTGAACCTTATTGATTTGCTTGAACCTCCAAGGTGTTGAGTTGGTATAATTGTTTCCCAAACCTGCCACATTGGAAGAACCATCTATAGTGCTTGTTAGTAAATCGGATGCCCAGGTCTTTCTCCTAGTGTGAATTGATCCAGGAATTTTACTTTAACATGCCCCCAGGTAATTTATAGGATAAGCAAGTTTGGGAAAGGGTAGTCGCTGTTCAGTCTGACTTTGTTGAGTGCCAAGTTCTGGGTGACTCACGGAGGTCATGGACTCGTCAATAAGCAGAAATATAAATGCAGAGCACCGCAGTGTGAGAGCTGTCTTTCAGGAAGCCTTCATATTAGAAGTGATTCTGAGTTTAGGGTTAACTGACAATAGCAGCTAAACATGTCATTCTGTAAATTTTTGCATTTGCACTTAGATCCTTGTCTTCCTAACTGTTTGGCACTCCTCTTATTAATTGTAGCTTTTTAAAACATCCTGCTCTGCCCTGAATGGGTGTGGGGAAAGACTTCTTAAGTTCAGATGGTTCTTCAGATGTTAAAATTTCACATCTCTAGCTCTGGGTTTTCATCAAACACTGCTGATCTCCTCATGAGCTTTTGTTTTCTGATTTCTGCCCTCCCATCATCAAATGAACCTTTCCTACAGAAACTAGCATTTGGGTATCCTTCCGGGAAAACCTTAACTCTTGACACACCTAATTGATTGGAGACAAAGTCTTGACTTCTTTTCTTTTGGTTTCATGCTCTTTACTGATTATCACTTTTTTTTCCTGTGTGTGCACAAGCTTCAGTTCACTTAACTAAAATTTTGCTTTCTGATAATATTTTTAGAATTTCTTGCACCTGGCTTGACCTGATACCCCAAGTGCAAATTTGTTTTTTTTTCTTTTGACCCCTTTCAGTCTTAAGAGAAGCTATAGGCCTCAAGATTTGATGTTTAACTGGGTACCTTAAAAATAAACAAATGTATCTCCACGAGTTAATCCAGACATCTGCTTTCATTGCCGGCTGCATTTTAAAAGTAATGGGCATGTATGTGCAGTGAGAGTTGGAGATGTGCTTAACAAGGCCAGTGACTTAACAATGACTTCTACTTCACCTCTTATAGTTCTGAAACTGGGCTCTGAGTCACAACTTCTAAGTATTTTAACTTATGTGCCAGACATAGTTTCCTTATTATTTTTTTCCTTAACACAGATTGACAGCACCATAAAACTCTGAGATAATGAAGTCTGTCACACTTTTGCTTTTGTATACTTAAAAGAACATCGTTTCCCATTTTCCTTGGAAAATATTAACCGAAAGTGGTGACTGTCTGGTTTTTGAAGGTTGATGTTTACTGATTGTATTCAGTAAGCTCCCTCTTGTCATAGAAGACTAGTTTGGAGGTATAACATTTTACCTTCTGATTTACTAACACACTCTCATGGGAGTGCTGTCGAATATCATAAAGTACAGGTTTCATACTGTGTTATTCTTCCATCTATTCCTGTGATGTCTTCCCAGCAGGCATGGCTGAGGGGGAAGAACAGATTTTAAGAACCATTGGAGCAAAGGCAAATAAACTGGCCACAAGAAGTGAAGGCCCAGAATTCTCCGATTGAGTATGCTCTCTGCTAGACCCTGCTGAGTGTTTTGCATATTTTTTTTATCTTCTCATTTACTTCTTAAAATAACCTTATAAAATATGAGCTGATTAGCCCTACTTTATGAATGAGAAAATAGCAAGGCTGATATGGGACCCTTGCTCATGTGGCTGAGTAAAAGACCCAGTGGTAGAATCCCTGTCCATCTGCATTCAGAATCCATACTCCACCTTTGTAAAGATTGTCAAAAGGTTTAAACGTATGACTTTTCATTTTTCTCCACCTGGTAAGTAAGCCTTGATCCCTTCTGTCTTCCGTGAGGGTTTTTCCTGTAAGAAAGGTTGCAAGAGTGTAGTAGATAGTGGTGGGCAGGGAGCTTGTTATCCCTTTCTTTTGTCCCAAGGAAGAAACTCTGCCAGCATTATTCTAGAAATAGGTGGTTTCTTTTTTTTTTTAAAGAGAGGGAGAAGAGAAATTAGCATTTTTAAGGAAGGAAAAGAGCTTGTGTGCTGACAAGACCTTTGGTGTCGCAGCTTGGAGCCTAACCCCAGGAAGGGGTGGAGGAAGCACTTTTATTTATTTATTTTGGTTGGTGCCCTGCTGCCCAAACCACCCCCTCACCCCCCCCACCCCCCAGCATCTCTAACCTAGGTCCTTAAGCTTTAAATGGTCCATACTCCAGCCACTTAGCTGAGCCACACCAGGTCATTTATTTTTTATAGCTTAATGCCCAGCAGTCCATATTCAAGTCTTTCCATATTCATGTCAGGAAGCTTGATCCAAAGTTGCTCACCTTAAAGGATTGTGAAGGTTCTCAATATCATATGACAGCTAAAAGCTTAAAAGTTTCTGCATTCCCTGATGGAATGGCAGGTCAGTCATCTCTGAAGGAGCACAGGCCACATACCCCTGGGCTTGAGTCCCGGGTCCAGGAGGAAACAACCAGTGTGAACAACTAAATAGAATGCTGCTTCCTCCTTTCCTGCCTGCCTGGCTGTCTACTTCCCTTCATTCCTGCCTATAACTTGCCTTTAAAAAAAAGTTTCAGGTCTTAATTGTGGGCTTTTTAGGGATTTAAAAACCATTATTTAATGACTGTGAAATCCTGCTTCTCTGATAGCACTTGGCAGCCTCTTACTGTGTCTTAAATTGAATTCAGGATGACAGAGTGGGTATTCTACATGAAAGGACTAAAAGTCCTGATAGAAAATGCAGTGGTTAAAACTTCTAGTAACTCCTTTAGGATATGAACAACAAAATTAAGTACTGTAGTATGTAGTGATGACTAACTTGGGCATGTTTTCTAGACAAAGAGGAGCAAGTCATTAGAAGTTGTTTTTTTTAAGCCCCAGTTCTGGGTCTCGAATCTGGGTCCATTGGCTTTACATGGTCTGCACCTTAGCCACTTTAGCTGCCTATGCCACGGGAGTGCACCTAGAAGTGAACATTTTTGAAGGAGGAGGAATGTGATAGTGGACATGGCTTAAATTCAGTCCCAGAGTGTCTGGAGTGGCATACATGTCACTGTTAGCCACTTCTGCAAAAGTCAGAAATGTTCAACATAAGATTGATCTTTCCTTGACCTGTCTGCCACATCTTCATATCATTTATTGGAGCTATTTTAAGTTGGAGATGTTGTGGCATTCATGTTTAAGAAAGAACTGAGTCAAGTACTGTCTCCTGACCTAATTTCATTGTAAGCTCATTCTGTACTCACCTGAGTATCAAGTGAAAGAGAAAGTTGACCCATGGTGGGAAGTTTCCATAGATTAAAAAGCATGAGCTTTACTATCAGGTAGAGTCGAATTCAAATTGAAATTTACTTTACACAACACTTACTAGTTGTATGACCTAGGCAGCCAGCGAGCTCAGTTTCCTGCTTGTAACATGAGAATGCTGTTGAGTTTAAGGTTGTTCTGAGATTCAATTGAGAGAATGTATGTAAAGTGCTCGGAATATTCTAGCGAATAATAAATGTTAGAGGCATAGTAGATACTATCAGTCACTGAAGGTTCAGTGGAATGGAATTTTTATATTTTGATGTAAGGGAAAGTATTCAAATTGCTAAATTTAAATAAGTTATCTCTTTTTCAAAAACATTAAAATTGTGGGTGATGGCTGCTAACTTATTTACTTTCCTTGCTGAGTCATATTTCTGACTTATTAATGCCTGGTGTTTCGTATTCTGTTTAAGTTGAATTGTCTCAAATCAAAGAGGAAATAATCTTTCTGCCTGAAACTTGACTATCGAATTTGGAATCTTACCAAGGAAGCCACCTGCCTGGTTTGGGAGTGTTGGGGTTATGAAAACTTGATATAATGGGTTCATTTATTCAGACTCTCTAGAATCTACAGGAAGATTTTTCCAGTGTCATCAGAAATTAGACTGTGATTCTAATCACATCTGATAGTACCCCATGGATCAAATCGTGCTTTATTTATTTGTGTCTCTATTCAGTCTCGACTCTCCTTGGGCCCATAGATTTTAGGACCACCAGCACCTGCAAGAATGGCGGATTTTGGGATCTCGGCTGGCCAGTTTGTGGCAGTGGTCTGGGATAAGTCATCACCAGTGGAGGCTCTGAAAGATCTGGTGGATAAACTTCAAGTGTTAACTGGCGACGAGGGCCGAGTGTCTGTGGAGAACGTCAACCAGCTGATGCAGTGTAAGTGTCTGCCAGGTTGTCTTTGCAGGGCTGGGGCTTTTGATGGGAGTGCTGCATTCTGTTAGCGGAGTTGTTGTTTGGGGTGGTATGCGATAGGAGAGGCCGGTCACTGTTTTTCATTTGACGTGTAGTGTAGATGAAGGGTTGTTAAGTATGTTCTTATTCCTTACTAGGTGATCCACATTTTTCAAATGGGCTTATTCTTCATGCAGCTTCCTGTTTTACTTCTTTCTCTGAACGTGTAAAAGGATTTGAAATGAGTAAGACTGAGCAAGAGGGGGCAGCAGCCTCGTAGGCCTCTCTGTTAGTCTTTTCTGCATACAAGTAGACGTTCATTTGCCCAGGCCCAGACACGTGGCCGTGCTGGGGACTTGTGAGGGACTGGGAGACTGCTTCCGCAGCCAGGGGGTTGCTGGTTCAAGTCTGCCGTCCTTTCAGCTGCCCACAGAGAATCCAGCTTTGATGTTATTTTGTCGGGTATAATTCCTGGAAGCACAGCCTTGCACAGTGCTGAGATTTTGGCTGAGATGGCCCGGATCCTTCGACCTGGTGGATGTCTTTTTCTGAAAGAGCCAGTAGAAACAGCTATAGGTAAGGAAATACTTGAAAAGCTAAAGTTTAATAAGATTAAATCTTTTTTTTTGTTTGTTTGTTTTTCCTCAGTCTTGAACCTGGGTCCTTGGGCTATGCATAGCCTGTACCTTAGCCACTTTAACCTCCTGAGCTATAAGAGCACACCGACGGGGTTGAATCATAAGGGTTGAATGTTTGCTGCATCTCTCTTAGCAGGGGCTATCATTTGGAGATCAGTATTCCTATAACTGAACCTTCTCTTTAAGGATAAATTATTGTAAAAATCTAAGCAATACATCTGAAGAAATTGTATTATTTGATCCACTGAGGAGTGAAGTGGAAGAAAACTGTCCATCTGAAGATGACTGGGTCCTTCAGCAGGCAAGGGTTAAACTGGTACCACCATGTCATAGAAAACTTTGCAGCAATACAAAGAACCAACTGTCGCTTCAGTCACTGATAGACTCCGCAGACAGTGGTGATTCTTACATAAAGCCTAGGCGTGGAGTAGGCCGTGCCGGCTACACTCGTCTGAGTGCCCGCTGATGATCACACACCGTGATCATCTGACAACCTTTCCTCAAATCGCGTCTCAGTCGTCGAGTATCGCATGTCTGTGTGTGGATGTGCACAGCAACTCGGCTGAACCTCAAGGGACTCGTGCCGAGTGAAAAAACCCAGTTTCACAAGGTTGCATGTTAAATGGTTCGGTTCATATAACATTCTTGAAATCACGGAAGTAGAGTGATAGAGAGCAGCTTGGTGGTAGGCAGGGCTGTAAGAAAGGGGAAGGAGTGGTGTGCGAGACTGACGGGCAAGTCCAGGGTCCCTGTGGTGATGGAGCAGGAGTCTGCATGCATACACTTCTACGCACACTCCAGTGAGACAAAAGCTAGTGAAGTGTGGATGATTCTCAGTAATTGCCACTGTCCCAGTCTTCATAATTACTACCGTGTGTAAGATGTAACCATGAGGAAGTGTGGTGAAGGGTCCTCCTCACGGTCTCCCTGATCTTTTTTCCCACAACTTCCTGGGCATCTAGTTATTAACAACAACAAAATAAAATTAGAAAATAATGACTAAAGTTTGGGAGTGGTGAGGTAATTATTGATCCATGTGAAACTAATGATAAAACCTAAGAAATAAGAATTTTTCTTTTTGCTTAGTGGTGAAACTGTCAATAAAAAGTCATTCAGTTCTGAATTTTTAGCATTTTTGCAAGGCTTTCCATCAAAATGTGATTTACTCAAGTAAGATAATAAAAATGAAATTGTTTTGAAATTAAGATATTCATGTGGAAATAAGAACTTGTGATGTATATAACATATGACAGAATTCTTTTTATTTTGTTTGTTTCAAAGGAAAGGTGCAGGCAGGAATGAAGGCAAATAAGCAGGCAGGTAGGAAGACAGAGGAGGAAGAAGCACTTTATTTTCATTTGTACATCTTGGTTCTCCCCAGCCCAGAACGTGAACCCAGGCCCTGGGGATGAATGTGGACTGTGCTTCAGCCAGAGGCAGTTGATTAAACCACTACTACACCAGGGTGTACCTGATAACAGTGTTCTTTGCTGGGAATGTAAACCTTTTGTAACTTAAGAGTGTCTGTCAAAACTACCTAGAGAGAATACTTGTGTACTTGAAGTTTCTAAGCCACTTTCCCAGTCATTATACAATAACCTGTGGAAGTGTAGGTTATTTCTAAGAAGCAGATTGAGAAGAAAAATATAAAGATATGACAAGAGCATAGATAAGAGCACTTTGAATAACCAGCGTGGATTTGTCAAGTTAAAAATCACTGAAATATCTATTAACAGAGTAGGTTACTGTGTGATAATTCCTGCTGACCCGAGTAGCATAGGGCCTATATGGTTTTTGTGCTTTCACCTATAAGGCTATTAATTGGGGTTTTCCTCTTGACAGTTAACAATAGCAAAATGAAGTCACCACCTAAACTGTGTTCAGCCCTGACTCTTTCTGGTCTTGTGGAAGTAAAAGAGGTACGTTTATAGATAGTCTTCTTTGCTGGGAGTTTAGACCTTGGGTTAACTTTGCTCAGTCAGTATCTCTTAGTCAGGTGATGCAGAGAAGCAGGGAAATAGCGGCCCTGAAGGTGTAGGGGATTCGTGTTGCTTAGACTAGGAAACAAGCTGGGAAGGACTTTGCATTTGAGTTACTTGATGCCTCAAAGGATGAAACCTTGGGAATAAAACCTTCTTTGAGGAGATTCAGCTTGTGGCCATGTGGGTTGTGACATATCCTGGTGTCAGTTCTGATTAGTGAGTGACAGTGACTGCTGAAGCAGGAACAAGTGACACGGATCTCTTCAAGGACACGAGTCCTGAGCCCAGGAGAAACACAGTCACCCAGATTGTCAAGTTTTTGGTGGGAGGCTGGAGTGTGTTGGCGGTGACACGTCAGTTTCTGACAATTCATTAATATCTAAATGAAGTAGATGTGTTTATATTTCTACATTCTTCGTGTTAAAAGGTTCTTGTGTCTGTGAGAGAGGTAAGTGTTATCCTGGGATAACTTATACCACTAATCGCCTGACCTAGGGCCTTAGTTTCTTTGTGCCTACCCTTTCTATTTATTTCTTTATTAAGGAAAGGTACGGCATGAATGAAGACAGACAGGCAGGAAGAGAGAGGAGGAAGAAACATCTTTATATTATTTTGTTGTTCATCTTGGTTGTTCCTCCCACCCCAAGACTTGAACCTGGGTCCTTGGGATGTATGTGGACTACGTCCAGTGTACTTATCCAGTAGGCCACCAGGGTGCATCACCAATAAAAATATTTGTATATGCAATATATATATATACATTTTTTTAAGGGTAAGAAAGGCTTTTAAGACTGCCACAGTGGGGCCTGACTGCTGAAACAGAGGAGAGATGTGGAGTTCAGCTCTCCAACCACCACACACACACACACACACACACACACACACACACACACACACACACTCACTCTAGTCACTAGAATTTTCCTCCCTTTAGATACTTGGACATTTATCCACCTCAGTGTGATGCCTCCTGTTATTAGTGCTGTGATAATAGCGCTGGTTGTGGACTCGGATTTGTTTAACCATTCTGTAATCGTTGAACGTAGAGGTCGCACCCCCACCTTTCTTTCTACCTTTACTATCTGTTGCTGCTTCTAAGGAACATAGCAAGCATTTCCTTCTGCTGTGGTTCTTTTCCTCTCAGGATAGAGATCTTCTTGCTTCATTGTAGCCATGCTTCCTGGAACTCTGTAGGCTTGGGTCCTATTCAACAGGACCATGTCTGATCATCTTTCTTTTTTTTTTAAGGAAAGCTGTATGCAGGAATAAAGGCAAGCAGAGCAGGCGGGGAGGAAGAAACACTTTTATTTATTTTTATTTAGTCCTTCATCTTGCTTATTCCCCTCAGCCCTAGGATGTCAGTACAAGGTCCTTGGGATATAGTGGACCGTGCTTGGCCAGAGGTGGCTAACTTAACCACTACTCCACCAAGCGTGCCATTATTCATCTTTATACTAGTACTCATTACCCCACAATGACTACATGTGCCTTCTACCTAATAGACAGATACTTGATACTTTAAAACTTTCCAAGCTGTTGGTGCACTCTGATGGAGTAGCAGTCAGCTGCCTTTGAAGGAGCACAGGCCACATAGCCCTGCGTTTGAGTCACAGATCTGAAAGGAAACAACCAGGGTGAACAACTAAATAAAAATAAAATGCCCTCTTCCTCTTCTCTCTTCCTGCCCACCTGCCTGTACCTTCATTCCTGGCTGTACTTTTCCTTTAAAAAAAAACAAAAACAAAAACAAAACTTTCCGAGCCATAGACTCAGAGTAAACATGTACACAAAAGTTAGACTTTGAGACACTAAGTGTGATGTATGTGGTGATGTCTGTGCTTAACGCACAGAAATTAGGATATAATGTAATAGGTAGATGTAGTTCAACATCGCTTTGTAAGAGTGTGGCCTAATCCTTTCAATGTCTTGAATTCCAGCTACAGCGGGAATCCTTGAGCCCTGAGGAGATACAGTCTGTCCAAGAACATCTGGGCTATCAAAGTGACAGCTTGCTCTCTGTTCAGATCACAGGCAAAAAACCCAATTTTGAAGTGGGTTCTTCAAGTCAGCTTAAGCTTTCTACTGCCAAGAAATCTCCTTTGGGTAAGGCTGATCTAGAGACATTCTTTGGTCAGAATGGGCGGGGAAGAACCTACCAGAACTGAGCCCGAGATCTAATGAGATGGTGATATTTTTGTATCACCTTTATTTCCTTCCTTCCTGTCACCTCCATGTGGAAGAATGTTTAATGTACAGTTGTTCTAAGCATGTTTAGATCCCAAACTGCAGTGGCGCATAGGTATTACCCAGTTCAGTCCCTTTTCCACTAGAGGACACTGAGGCCTCTGAAGTCTAGCAGCCCCGGTCACGTAGTGTGGCTAATGAAGTGTTTTCAGGCCCCCGAATTATATTATTTTTCATTAGAAGATCTCACTGTGGTGATGATGGTAGATAAACTTGCCCCCTTCCCATGTGTCCTTTAGATTTCTGTGTCACTGAAGTCAGCACTTCTTTGTTACAAAAATACTTCTCACAAAGTCACACACACACACATCTGCCACCACTCTTACCTTTCCTATCACTATTTAAAAATGTCCACATTAAAAAAAAAAAAAAAGTGTCTCAGCTGTGAGGCATGCAGAAATTTGCAGGTACATTCACACTGCCTTTTTTGACTGTCCAGCGTAAATCTTTAAGAAATCCTTTGGAATCCTAACCTTTGGATTCATCGTTCCAGAGGCTGGGAACAGATTAGATGAGCGTTTTGCCCAGTGGAAGGTCTGTGTATCCAGTTGTGACAATGGTCACTGGGAGGTGCCCCTGCACTCCAGGGCCCATTGGAGGACCTATCCACTCTGAATCCAGGGTTTCCTCTCTTGATCGCCCTTCCTTGCGTTCTTCTGGCTTAACTAGAGAATCGGGAAGTGTGAGGTTTATGTTACACAGCTGTTACCAGCTCGGTGCCTGTTTTCTTGTATGTAACAGGGTTACCTGAGGCTAAAACTTTGCTGTATAGGATGCTTTTTTGATACACTTTCTCAGTTAATCTTTCCGGAGTACTATTAGCTCCATGTTGTAGGGGTGAAAACTAAGATCAGGAGGAGAAAGCAATATGAAGTGGAAGTTAAAAGCATCAGACAGACTTGTATTTGTGACTTTGTATAACTGACCTGATATCTGTACCTGTTCTCTCTTCTGTAAAATGAGGATGACATATTCTTACCCATAAGGTTGTCAACAGTATTAAATTAGATAATGTTTGTAAAATAAAATAGTGTTTAGTACAAAGCAAGTGCTTAACAATGATGTCTCTTTTCCCATCATAAAGTGGCCCCAGGTCTTGCCTTTTATAAGGTACAACAGACCTTGAACTCCAGCCTCTGACTCCCAGGCCAGTGTGCTCTGTAGAAAGCGCGGGTGTGTGTGTAGTGCATTTCTAGCTGCACTCATGGCGCTTTCTCTTTGTTGATGGGCTCAGTGAAGCCTGCTGTGGACCCCGCTGCTGCCAAGCTCTGGACGCTTTCAGCCAATGACATGGATGATGACAGCGTGGTGAGTTGGCATTTGGCTCACTTGATTTCTTTCTCTTAGGCCTCTCCTTGGGTTTGGATGGTCGTACAGAGTGGCCTCTGCAGACTTGAGGTGTTTAAAGCTCAGTGCGCCTGTCACTGGCATTTTTGATTTAGAGGCAAAGTCCACCTTAGTGGCTTTTAAAATTTGGTTTTCAGCCTCTCTCTCTCTCTCTCTCTCTCTCTCTCTCTCTCTCTCTCTCTCGCTTTATTTATTCTATTTTTTTTTTCAGTTCACATTGGCTATTTTCCCCAGTCCCAGGTCTTCAACCCGTGACCTTGGAATGCGTGTGAGACTGCGCCCAGGTGTATTAAACTGCTAGGCGACCAGGCTATACCCTCAGCATCTCTTTTTCCCCACAGATTTTCTTTTTTCTTTTTTTTTTAAGAGGAAGGAAGGGGCAAGAGGAAGAACCATTTAAGAAAGGAAAAAAGAGGAGGAAGAAACATCTTTGTTTATATAGCTGTTCATTTTGACCTTTCAGCCCAGTTGCAGGTCTCAAGCCCAGGTACTCGGGCTGTATGTAGTTTGCACACCAGCGTCTCAGCTGCCAGATTGCCTTGTCTTTCCTTCATGTTGTGTGTGTCTCTTACGGGCATGTGTAAACCTGAAGACTTGGTCAGCTAAAATATTTTTTATTGACCCCATTGTCTGGATCTATCACTGAATGCTTTGTCTTAAGAGCCATACTTTCCATCTTTGATCAGTGCTGTCTATAAAAACGTTTCTTATTTCTAAAGCTATTCAAGTTAGAATGGAAAGCAAATAATGGTTTGTGCTGTCATAGAGATTACAAATTAATTGTCCGTATGTTTATCAAAGAATTAATAACTAGCAAATGCACTTGTCATTATTTGCCTTTTTTTCTAGAATTATTAAGAAAATCTTATTCTTTTTCACATGAAAGCCCTTCCTATATTCAAAAGAATGTAACACTTCTTTCTGTCCTACCCCTTCCCTCCCTCCATACACGCACGCACATGTGCGCTTGTGTCCTCAGCACACTATAAATCGTCCCGAGCCCCCTGTGGCCTGATGCATCTTCCGTACCCGTCGTTTGTCCTGTGCAGTCAGCTTGGGCATGACGCTGTGTCCACAGCGGGACTCGGGGCACCGTATTTATACAGACAGCATCTGCCTGCTCCTCTCACCTGTGACCACGTCAGCTTTTCCTGAACTGAGACCATGGACTTGTCGCTAACTGCTTTGACACTCTCCAGGACCTCATTGACTCGGATGAGCTACTAGATCCCGAAGATTTGAAGAAGCCAGATCCAGCTTCCCTGCGGGTGGCTCCGTGCGGAGAGGGCAAGAAGAGGAAGGCCTGCAAGAACTGGTGAGTGTAGGTACTAGGAGAGTCTATTCTGCTGCCTGCAGAGGCAGTGGGTATTCAAGCAATCACAGGATTTTACTGTTTTTGAAATGTGTGTTATTATAAAATACATCATGTATATAGAAAATGTATGAGATATATTTTTTAATTTAATTTTTTTACCCTCCACCCCAAGCCTTAAATTTCGGCTTCATGGACTTTACATGGCCTGCACCTCAGCCCTTAGCTGCTTGAGCCACAGGGGTGCACCTAGGTACATTTTAAAGACTAATATGCAAGTGCACCTTGGTGGAATAGTGGTTAGGGCAGTTGTCTCCAAAGGAATGCAGGCCACATAATCCTGGGTTCATTTCCCAGGTCTGGGGTAAACAGCCAGTGTGAACAACTATAAAAATAAAATGCTTCTTCCTCCTCTCTGCTGCCTGCCTGCCTGCTCAGCTGCATTCCTGCCTGCACCTTTCCTTAAAAAATTAAAAAAAAAATTATGAACACTGTGTACTGATCATCCAGGTCAATCAGAAACCTTACTGGTACCTTGGAAGTCACTTCTTACTTCCTTAGCTACACCTCAATCCCTCTGCCCACAGGAAGTATTAATTCTCCTAAATTTGTGTTAACTGTTACTGTTTTTTTCTGGTAGTTCACCACCAATGTATGAATCTCAAAATATATGATTTAGTTGTGAAGCCCAAACATCAGGAATATTTCACACCTATGAAAACTCCCAGGAAAAGCTAAGCTCCACAGGTCTGTTGGTCTTGGGTTTTTTGAGAATCTACCAGCCTCTTCTGAGAGGCCAGTAGGGAGAGTCATGAGTGAGTCCTAGGAAAGCAGTGTGGTTCTCAGAACATCCGGCAGAGTTAGTCTCATGCGTTGACTGGATGACTGGCAGCCAGGGTCAGAGGACGAGGCCTGCTCTGTGTGTCCCGCCCTCAGCTCACCACCGGAGCCTGAGCTGTCCTCAGGAGCAGACGCAAGCAGGACACCTCTGCTGGGTGAACTGAGTGTCCTCAGCTGACTGTCAGGTGTGGACGGGAGTGCTAAGCGTGGTTGGCACATGGTGAAGAGAAGCTGGGGACGGACGCCGGTCCAGCTGGCCTGCCCTCTGCTAAGACTGGTCCGCTGGCAGCAGTGTTGTGGCAGAGCAGCCTTCCCTGCTCTGTCTCGTGCCTGGCGCCCGTCCCGAGCAGAGCTGCTGTCAGGGACCCCCTTCCTAGTGCCCTGGGTTTTTTACGTTACCTGAGAGGTTAGTTAGTTGTGTTTTTTAACTTTGTGTATCTGAAATTGCCTTTTCTCTGTTCTCGTAAATGATTGGTAATTTGGGTTTAGAAATCTAGGGTGGAAATAATTCTCAGAGACTTACTTCCCCCAAAAGGCCCATCCAGGTTCTCTTCAGTAAAGCTCAGAGCTCCCAATGAGTGTCCTGTCCTCCACCTTTAATCATGAAGAAACCGGAGATTACTGGGTGAATTAACCTATGGATACCCCAAAGTTAGTATTTTGGGGTCTTTCCTTTTGGATTGGCTAGATTTCTCAGAAGCGGCTCCCAGTCCTTGCAGTGTGGGCTGTGATACGGGTTGAAACAGGTTCTTTACCACCAGCTTAGTGTCTGCCCAGGCAGTGCTCCCACTGCATCTGCTTCAGACTTTCCAGCACCGCACTGCCATTGTTTCCTTTCCTGTGACCCCTGCTTTTGTGGCTTTATGTCTTCACTGAAGTTTTGGTGGGATTTTGAGGGAAAGTGAAATTCGAAGCCTGCATTCAGTCTGTCATCTTAACCTGGAAACCTCAGTGTTAGTATATTTGTATTAGTTTTATAAGTGGATGGAAAAGGAGATAAAACTGGTGATATGCATGTTTGTTTCATCATCAGTGTTGGTTTTTTTTAATATGAAAGTTGGCAGCATTTACAAATAAAATTTCAAGTCACCCCCCCCACCCCACCCCCACCCTTTTTTTCCTATTCTTAACATTGGAAAACATGGCCACACCAGTTCTGCGTTCTGCACAACCTTACCCAACTAAGGCTGAGTAGTGACTGCCCTTTGTAGACAGGCTCTGCCTGCTGGATCCCCCACTGCCCACCACTCTTACTCTCTCCCTGAGCAGTCTCACTTTCATCTGTCTTCCTGGCCCTGTCAGCGTTTGTGCTAGGATACCCCCATAGAGAAAAGTCTTAGAGCTCATCTTGGCATTGCCAAGGATTTGGATTTTCTGGGTGGCAGCCAATTTCATTCATCAGCTACTGGTTTCCCCCTAGTACCTGTGGCCTTGCAGAAGAACTGGAAAAAGAGAAGTCAGACCAACAGATGAGCTCCCAGCCCAAGTCGGCTTGTGGAAATGTAAGTATCAGGGTCAGTACTCAGTATTCACAGACCCCTTGGTGTCAGGCATCATCCTAAATAAACAGCAGCTAGCCCCCGCAGTGAGGGCTTTCCTGCCCTAACGCTGTGATAATAGGTGAAAGTGCGGGAAATGTGTCCAGCAGTCACAGGGAAGAGAGCGAGGTCTTCTGAGGGTGGGCCGGCATGCGCAGCTCGTAGGGCAGACTCGCCACTTCTTATTTTCGGCCCTTTCTTCCTACTTCATAGGGGACCTGACGTTCGGCCATGTGACTGAGCTTGACTATGCTGTGAATAGCTGAGAACAGAGAAATAGTGACCACCCTCCACAGACAGGGGTCTGCTTTCCAGCGCCCACATTGCCCACCTCTCTCTCATTACTCTTAATGAAGCTGGAGATCTTAAAATCTCTGGTATTTGGGTCCCAGTTGGACCTGCAGATGTGCCCAGCCATTCCCTTCAGGTCACGTTCGGAAGCAGGGAGTCCTTCCTCTGGCCCACAGGGAGTGAGCTGACGTGGCCTCCCTGTGTGATGGATGGTCTCTTCTCTCAACAGTGCTACTTGGGTGATGCTTTCCGCTGTGCCAGCTGCCCTTACCTCGGGATGCCGGCCTTCAAACCTGGGGAGAGGGTGCTCCTGAGCAACAGCAGTCTCAGCGATGCCTAGGGGGACGCAGCACAGGACACAGCTGCCCTCTGGCCAACTCCTGTCCCTCCACTCCCACCACTGTGGTTCCTCCGTCTCCTCTGGATTTGCTCACTGTTTGAAATCCACCTGCCGGGAAGGTGCTTCGTAGACAGTCAAGCTGGCTGTGGGGTGTAGTCCTGTGCATTGCTGCTATGTTATCAGAAGTCCAGGGCGTGATGGGGCCTGGTTGCCCCAACCAGGGACCTGTTTCTTCACCTAATGTCAGGGAAGGGGAGTGTGTCCTGAAGAGACCCCCTTCCCACTGTTAGAATGCTGACCATAGTGCTGTCCGCGCCCAGACGTCCTTGAGTATTAACACTGTGTCTCAGAGGGACTTGCCCCTATTCTAAGCTCAGCCGTTGTACTACCACTTGTCTTTGAGTTAGTTTACTCAACGTGCAGTTCTTGGTGACACAGGTCAAATGTCTCATGACCTCAGGACACCAAAGCACTCACTCCTTGGTTGCTGTGACATGTCCAGTGTCCGCCTGCTGCCTCCTCCTCCCCACCCACTTTACTGTGCTGCATCTGTGTCCTTGTCATTTCCGTTCTCCAGGTATTAAATCTCCATCTATTAAACGTGTGTCAGTTGTGAAGAGGGATATGTCTGTTGCGTGATGTCTGACGTCATCCAGCTGCAGCTCATACCACAGAGCTTGCTTTTTTGGAGATACTCAGTGGCCCCGATGAGCGGGACACCTGGAGAGTCCAGAGGGAAGCAGGACAGAGGTCTGAGCTGACGGTGACTCTCCGGGCAGGAGACCCTCATTCTCACCCACACAGACTTGCCAGGTGGTTGGAGAGAGTGTGTGGATTCAAGAGACCTGGACTTTCATATTTTACCAATAAATAAGAGTTCATTGGTATCTGCTCTTGAAACTTTGATTCTCTGAGCTCACTTTTGCTTATCCTGGTCTCTGCTGGTGCGTTCTGGTTATGAGTGCAGCAAAAATTTAGTTTGACTCCAAACCCCTTGGTAGGCAGAGCTCCAAGGTGACCCCCAACTCCACCCGCTGAGTCTGAGCAGACCTATGAGTGTGGTGTTAGGTTGCACTGTGTGGCCAAGTGAAGGGATTTCGCAGATGTTATTAGAATCCTAACGCTGTAAATTAAAAGGAAATCATCCTGAGTGGGCCTGACCTAATCTGCTGGTCCTTGAATAGAACCAGAGTTCAGAGATTGCTGCTTTGCAAGGGCCTATGAGGAGTCCAGACAAGGAACCACACACACCCTCAATCAGCGCACCCCGCTGGCCAGCACGGAGAAAGCGGGCCCTCGGCCTGGAGAGGCCAAGCAGGAGCAGCCTCACTGGGCCTGGACTCCTGACCTGAGAGTCGGAGATGATAAATGTGTGTGGTTTTAAGCCAACAGGTAGCTGGCTGTTGGTTCCCCAGCAGTAGGAAACCAATACGGCCCCTAGACCTATTACGGGTTTAATGCCAACATTTATGGCACTGCCTGCCTGGCCACGGTCAGTTGTCTCTGCTGCGGTTGTCAAGGTGAACCAGTCTCTCCAGGATGAAAACGAGATCCTGAGCCAAAGCACTCCCTGGTGCGGCGTTAGCAGGATCCTGGGGAAGCGCCCCCAGCCTTGTTGACCTGATTCTTGTTCTGTGTCCCTGCTGCTGCTGGGAAAAAGAGTGACACGCCGCCTGTGGGCCACCCTTGGTAGAGCTAGCGCTCCCCGGCTGGCAGCTGTTTTCCTCCCTCCACATGGAGGCACAGAGGGAGGCCAGCCCTCTTGGTGCTGCACCAGCACGCTGGGGAGAGACGTTGCCAATGCCACCTGGCCTCAATGTCCGCTACCGCTTGGTGTAGCAAGGGTACAGCTGGTCCTGGGACAAACTGAGGGGCCGAGTGAGTTGTGGTCACATGGAGGAGCATGAGCTGATAGCCGTGCACATCCACATGGAAAACTCACCTGTGTGGACTTGCGAAGCCGGTCACAAGACGGCGTGAGAGCTGTCAACCTGGGCACGAAGTTAAGCAATTAAAAACATGCAGGGGCGTCAGTGTGCTGTTAGGCACATACACACGCATGTGCGTAGGTGACAAACTAAAGGCGAACGGGAAGTACTGAGTCAGGATCCCAGTCAGGCTGATGGAGCGGGCACTGGGACTCCAGCTGGTATGCCATGTGTACTTGATGATTGGTTTGTATACCTTACATAAACACCTATTTTGCATTTATCAGAAATTTCCTTGGAAAAACTAGGTCCCTAGGTCTTCAGAAACCTCTCTGCTAGCCTGGAACAGCGTCCTGTGTCTTCCTGACAAACCTCCAGGAAAGATTCGGCCCAATTAAAATCTGTAAGTGATCCCAAAACAAGAAACAACAGAAGAGAACAGAGCAGGTGACTGGTCTGTGACCACACTCTTTGGTACAAATGACACACGTAAAATATAATGAAGAAATACAAGAACTCATGGAAATGGTTAATAATGCATAAAAGATCTGTGATAAAGATATGAAATGCGACAGTGAAAAAAGTGTGAAGTCGTAGCTTTGAAGCCACCATTGGAAAAAGCAAGGAAGAAAATGGATAGTGCCAAAAACAGGGACATGGAAGACAGGGTTAAGAAAACTAACCAAAACGGAAGGGAAATTAAAAAAGGTTAGTCACAGGAGACAGAAGAAGCGCTAGTAGTGTATCAGAATAATTAAAGATATGACTCAAGAAAATTTCCAGAAATAAAGCAAGGATTCAACATAGATGGAAGGAAAAGTGATGCTTTTTGCTACTGAAGTGTTTATATTATCTAGCATTTCCAGTCCCAGACCCCGTGCATGTGTGTTATCAAGGAGGTATTGTGCATTAAGGTCCCTTATCACTAAAACAAGGTGATGCCCTCTGTACATAAGTGGAACAGACGTTCATGTGAGGCTAGCAATGTCGCGAGTCACATCTGGCTTTTCTGTCCAGTCTGGTTTGTACGTGTGAAAAACTGGTCAAGGGGAGATGTGAAAAACTTCGGCCTGTGGGTGGCCTGTGACTGAAGGAAGTCAAATAGACACATTCAGAATCTAGAAGAACACAGAACTTCCCCGGCACCGTGCTCTGACACTGCATTTCTTTGGGAATTTTAGTAGCTTTGCAGGGCCCAGCTGGGTCTTTCCTTCTCTGCATCTAACTCCAGGCAGTACAGCTGGTGGTTTCTTGCCCTCTACTCCCTGAGGGGAAAGGCTGGCCAGTCGCAGGCACCCTGAGCCCAGATTCCGAGCAACTTGTCATCAGATGTGGGTAACGCCCACCTTTGGGGACAATGCTGAGGCCAGGGGCTGGGTGCGTGGGCAGGTAGGGCTGATCTTTCCTGGGAAGCTGGAGCGCCCTCTGGTGGTAAATTAGAGCGCAGCCAGTTCCAAATTTCACTGCTGAGCGGAGCTTGACGCCCAGTGGTGCTCTCAGGGAACTGCTACCCAGGGGCGTCTCTCCCCTCCTGTGCCCGTCCTGGAGTTCATCTGGAGGCTGTCGATGAAAATGCATATACAAATGTCCACTACACACAAAACATAAAAGAGTGCCCCTTAGGAATGCATCAGGTACTGATTACCTGACGGACTACCTGCCTCAGTGGACTCATTAGGACGTGTTAGGTGCGGCCTTATCAAATCTGCAGGCGGCAGGGGCAAGCAGCAGAAAAGACGAGGCAGGGCTGAGAGCAAGGGCTGGGGCCTGGGGGCTGGCAGAGAACAGAGAAGGGGGACCCAGAGCAAACGCAGGGAGGGCTTCCTGAGGGAAGCTGAATTGGTGCTGAGCTCAGAAGGAGCAGTGGGAGAAGCACCTTCCAGGGGCTTCCAGTGCCCCTCCCCGCAGCTCTCTGGTCCTCCATCTCCCTCCCTGCTCACAGTCATGGTGTGCCTCCAAGTCACTGTGCCTTCAAATGGTCCCTTCACATGGACACTGGTAGCTGGTCCCATCTCCTGCCTCTCTCTTCACCCACCTACACTAGGTCTTGCTGTTAAACTGGGGGGTTCCTAATCCTTTGTGTTGCCAGCCCTACATCTGCGTCCCCCACTGAGGGGCCTGTAAGTCACCTCCCTGCTGGCTCACTCTCCGGAGCCACCCTGGCAGCCACCACCTCCTTAGTCCTCATCAGCAATTCTCATAGTCTGGGCTTCTGGGAAAGCTATGTTTGGCTTAAGACGTTTGCAATGCACTGAAGTATATGCGTGGACTCTGCAGGGTCAGGCTCCAGTTCCTGCTCGTCTCTGCCCTTAGAGGGGCTCCTTTTAGAGCCCCATTTTACAGATTTTTTTTTTTTTCGAAGAACTTTTAACATTTGTCTCAGTTGTTCATCATTGGTTGTTTCTCTGGCCCCAGGTCTTGAACCAGAGACGCTGAGATGCTTGTGACCGAGCCTGGTTCAACCCACTAGGCTATGCTGGGATCATTTTTTTTTTTCTCTTCCCTGCCCCTCTGTGAATCCAGACATTTTTCCATAAAGAATACAGAACTGCCTCCAAGACTGGGTCAAAGGCAGTTGTTAGAGGGAGACTCCTTGGCGTAAAGGCAGGCGAAGAGTCCACCTGGGCCCAGGAGACCCCGGGGCTGTAGAAAAGTCAATTCAGTGAGCCTTGGAGTAGTGGTTAGATCAGCCACTGCTGAAGGAGCGCAGTCTACGTATATACACCCCCCCAAGGGCCCGGGTTCACTTCCCGGGTCCAGAAAACAACTGATGTGAACAACTAATAAAAATACAATAAAAAATCCTTCTTCCTCTTCTCTCTTCCTACCTGCCTGTTTACTCATCTTCATTCCTACCTTCACTTTTCCTTAAAATTTATTTTAAAGCCAAGTCATCCCCATAATTGTCAGCATTATTGTTATTGTCCTTTTATTCCTGTGCTTCCAGGAAAAGGCTTGGGTTTCGTCTGGTCTGCAGTAAGACAACTTGCCACAAGGAGGCAGCAGACGTGAGACTGAGACTAAACAAGAAGAATCCTGTGTCTCTGTCCCAGACTGCAGCCCCGAGAAGTCAGGCGCCCTGCCTCCCTGCAGACATGGCTGCAGCTCTGAACCAGCTCTCAACCAGACCCGGACGCCTAGGGGTGGGGGACCCATAACTTCCCAGTTCCCATTCTGAGCATGTAGACTGTGAGGTCCCCAGGGAGTCAAAGGGAGAACCCCCATGGGGTTGTTAGAAGTCCCTAAGGGTGGAGGACTCAGAGCGGGAAGGAGGGAGTGGAGGGGACACTTGTCTCAGGGAGGGAGGGCTCCCTTCAGGCCCAGAGGAGCTCGCTGGGAAGCATCCCAGTGGGAGACACTACAGGAGCTGGATACTGCCACCCTGGGAGCTGGCCTGGAGTTTGAGCAAGGAGGGGGCCCAGCACAGGGAGACGCCCACAAGGATTCCCTGGGGACTGCACTTGGGAGACTGGAGAGGTGGTCGAGGTGGGGAAGGGGCTGTAGGATCCTCCAGGCCAGGGAGTCCCCAGCACTTGGGGCAAAGAGCCCCGCAGCCAGAAGGGTCCTGGCAACATCTGAGGGCAGATCAAACCCTGAAGTGGGGAGTGTCCCTCAGCTGCGGATGGGCCGGGGTCACAGATGATAACGGCCTGGACTAGAGGAGACTGTGGGAGGGAGAGAAGCAGTCAGCCCTTCCAGAAGCGCACGCGGAAGAAGGAGAAAACAGCCTGCCCTAGTGGTCTGCCCAGCTTGCCCCTCAGACCCCTTGGCCCTGCCCCTGCCTGAGCCTCTCTCACTAGTCCCGTCTCAGTCTCTCTTTCTGATCTGGACAGGGCAGGGCCAGAGACGCTCTGAGGGCCCTTCCAGAATGAGCAGGGTGGACAGAGCATGGACCAGGTGAAGGAGGAAAACTTTAATTGGGGCCCTGTCATATCATGTTCCATTCAGAAAGGGGTGGCATCCTCTTTGTCTGGGCAGGGCCTTTCCTGGCCCCGCAGGGCAGCTCAGGCAGGACATGCTGCCCCACGTCTCCAGACGGTCCTCGTGGGGAAAATCAGGACTTCTGGGCAACAAGATCATGAAGCTTCCTGGTTTTCAAGTGTCTGATTGCTTTCTTCACCCTCCTGTCTGCAGGGTTCGAACAGATGGCCCTGCCGCGGACAGTGACAAGCCTGCGTGGACGGAGAAAACCAGCAGGCCGTGAGCACAGGTGGCCTTCCAGAGCCCGGACCCGCCTCTCCCCAACGGATCCTGCCTCCCCACCCCACGACTTGAGAGCTGGGATGGCAGGCTCTGTCCGCAGTGATTCTTGACTCTCCCAAGCTCCCTGTGGGCCCCTCGCAGACTGCCCTGGCCCACATAGAGCCTGCAGGTAGCCAGGAAGACAGTCAGGCCTAGGCAGTGGCCACTGCCTGCCTGTGTGACATGGGGTGTCCCATCTCTCTCAGACTTCAGCATCCAGTCAGACCTCATGTCCTAGAGCATTCTGGGTCTCTCAGTGTGGGCTGCAGGAACTCCCCTGAGAGGCAGAGCCAGGGCAGGCCAAAGGGACAAAGACCCTCCTCTTTCCTCCCCTCTCCTCCCCTCTCCCTTCCCCTCCTACCTCCTCCTTCCCCTTTCCCCCTCCCTTTCCTTTCTCCAGTCTTCTTCTTACCTCCCCTTCCCTAACCTTCCCTCTCTCCTCTCCTCTTCTCCCTTCCCTTCTCTTGTCTTTTTCTAGCTCTTAACATCCCTCCTCCTCTCCCCGCTCTTCTCTTCCCTGTCCGCCCTTCTCCTCTCTCCTCCCTTCCCTTCTCCCTTTCCTCCCCTGCCCTCTTATCCCCCCCCCCCCCTTACCTCCTCCCTCCTTTCCATTTTAACTCCCCCTCCCCTGCCCTCCTCTCCACCCCTTGCGGGGAGCTCCAGGGTGACCTCCTCCAGGCTCAGCTCCCTGGAGCAGGGGGATGGGTGGGGGCAGGCAGACTCACACGATGGCTTCCAGGGAACATTCCTCTGAGGTTCTGTACCAGTTCACCAGCCTTTTGACCGGAATGGCACCTTTGAAGTACTCCAGGCAACACTCCCTGCCCACGTTGGTGGCTCGAGCTACAGAGAAAGAAAGCAGGCGTGTCTACGTGTGTGTGTTGGCCTGCCTACCTGTGATGTGGTGCCGGGGAGGGTCCATGCGGGTGCTCGGGGCAATTGTGCGTGTTTGTGTGTTGATGTGGGTTCTCCTTGGGGAGGGTCCTGAGTGTGTTTCCGTGAGAGGCGAATGTGCATGGCTGTGTGTGTGTGAATGTGTGTGCACTCGTGTCCACTCGGTCTCTGCGCTTTGGGGGTCCTGTGTGTGTGCGTGCATGTATCTGTGTATTCGGGAGGGTTTGTGTGTGCACATCTGCCTGTGTGCGGGTGTGTGTCTTTGTATGTCTGTGTGTGTCTGTATGTGCACATCTATGTGTGTGAGGGCTCTGTGTGAGCCGGGGAGGGGTCCTTTGTGTTTGTCCCTGTACGTGTGTATGTATGTGGGGGGCGTCTCTGTGTGTGTGGTGCATGTATGTCTGTGCACGCTGCATGTGTATAAAATGTGTGTGCAACACTCAAATGCCACGCTGGTCGCCAAGCACTTCCTCTGGGTAGCTGCTGTCACTGCCCATTCTCCAGAGGACAAAACAGAGGCCTGAGGTGCAAGCCTGTCTCAGGGCTCCGTTTCCTCATCTTCGTGCAAGAAAAATATCCAGTACTTGCAAATAGGAAAATGGCGAGCTGTGGCTTTAGTTCATAACACACTGGAGTGTTTTCTAAGAAGACCCAGTGTCCTCTGACCATCTCAGGACAGAACTTGTTGTGACCAGCTCCTGGAGCTGACCAGGCCCAGCACTTGCAGAAGTGACAGCAGAAGTGCAGCCGACATCTCAGGCTGAGGGGGTGTTGCCATGCAGGGCCCACCAGCTTCGTCTCTATGGTAGCGACCATATTTCAACCTTCCTTTCCCAGCTAAATATAAAATCTCTTTTCTCACTGCTTCGGGAGCCAGCTCTGCCTTTATGTGGATTCCTTCACTATATGTTAGATCCAGGAATAAAACAGAAGAAAACAAATACATCAAGAATTGTTTATTTTCTATGGTCCAAACAAAACCACTGCAATGTAAGATGTGCAACAATTTATTCTGCACCAGGCTAGTCCCAGGTGTGGGGGTTTCACCAACACCACCATCATTGTGATCACCATTTCCACTGTCATCATCGCCACCACCACCACCACCACCACCATCACCATCACCACCATCGTCACCATCGTCACCACCATCACCGCCATCACCACCACCATTATCATCACCATCATCACCACCATCACCATCATCACCGCCATCACCATTATCACCGCCATCACCATTATAATCACCATCATCATCACCATCACCACCAACACTACTACCACCACCATCATCACCATCATCACCATCATCACCACCATCTTCACCACTATCATCATCGTCATCACCATCCTCCTCCACCATCCTTTCCTTTGATTGCCTCTCTCAAAATCCTGCTGCTGCCAGCCTCTCCCATTTTTGTGGGAATAAGTGGACGAAAATAATTCAAAACTTCATGTGCTGCTGTTGTGGTGTCCAGGCCCCACCTGCTCCCCTCCTGCTACCTGCCACTGCTCTCACCTGCATGAGCGCCCTGCAGAGAAGCCCCCAGGAGAAGGGCCACCAGGAGTAGCATCTTCTGGGGGGTCATGGTGCCAGGAACTCAGGAGATGGCCTCTGTGTGTGGGTCCTTTTGCTCTGGGGAGATGAGGGTGAGAATCAAGTGTGGAGATGACCTATTTAACGTCTTCGAGGTTCTTGTCCCGCCTCCTGTCATCTACCCACCCCGTTCCCTAGTCCAGTGGAATTCGAAGAACTGAGATGATTCAGTGGAAGTCCAGTCTTGGAATGTTTGTGGCTTTCCAGAGAATGGGCACACATCTGGGGACAGAGGTGGGGTATCTGTGTCCGGGGGCCCTAACAGTGACATACTTCTCCTTTCTCAGGAGACATTTCTTGGTTCCTCTATTAGCAGAATGGAAAAGCGTCTCTCCTAAATGGGGCTCATCCCTGCTTGGAGGTCAGGGAGACTCCTTCATGCATGGTGTCCAGGCAGGGGCAGCCAGGCCTGGCCTGGCTTAACCTGGGCACACAGGTGTTTCAGGGTACTGGGAGGGCCCCCCAGGGTATCAGCAGGCTGCATGGGTACATGGGTCTCTCTCTTCATTTCCTGCTGGGAAGGCCCAAAGCCCACAGAACTTTGGTTATTGGTCCTGCCCCAGGCTGGACCCTGAACCCAGAAGGCCTGAGCTCAACAGACTTTTCAGTTGCCACTTAGTCCAAAAGCATCTGTCTGTAGATCAGGAAGCCAGAGTCCCCTAAACAGGACAGCGCGTGCTAGGCTGCAGAACAGAGAGACGATGCTCTGGCTCCCAGAAGGACCAAGTGCACTGGACGTGTCAGGGTCTCTCCTGAGCCGGATCCTGAGCACATACAGGAATCTGGTATAGGGCTTCCGGCCACCCAGCCTCGGGCCACAGCGTCACTGCATCAGCCAGTCCCCAGGCCACCAGAGAAAATGGCCAGTTGTTTGCTGAGGGCTGCCCTGGCCAGACCACTCAGTCAGGAGTACAGCGGCCCCGCTTCCAGCTGGGCAGTGGCCTGGACATCGGTGCTGACCCATGAAAACAAAGCTGGCTCCACGCTGTCCCTGAGTTGCTGGGACAACTCAAAATGACAGCGTTAGGTGCGTTGAGCCTCTCACAACTGGCTCTGTGTTCAGCACTGAGTCATTACTGAATTACTATACAGGTGGAATTAACATCCGCTGGGTGGTTTGTTGAAACCCATTTCCATCAGGAACAGTGCCAGAAGGCAGCCTCCTCAGTCCTCACCTCAGGCCTGTGAGAGGAAACCAGAGCTCCGGAGCAGATCCTGTCCAGATGCTCTTCATCCTCCTCTCCCAGGACCACTGGCAACAGGGCTGGGGGTCCCCCTGTCCATGGCAGAACCTCCTTGTGGGCAGGACCCTTCGTCGTGGCCTCACTGTGTGACCCCAGGCAGGTCACAGGCCCTCTCTGGGCTTCAGTATAGAGGGACATTTGACTGCCTCCAGGGGCCTGCTGATATGGCAAATCTGAGAAAGATGAGTTCTCCTTTAGAGGACCCCCCACCAACATTTCTCTGCTTCTGTTAAGGTGGTGTCACCTCCAGCAACCCCTAACCCTGCCCACTTCTCAAGTCCAGGCCTGGTGGCTGCTTCGCCCCTGTAGTCTGTCTGGGCCATTCCTCCAGTCCCCAGGCCATCTGCACATGCTGCAGAGATTGGGTTTTCCTGTCTATGCTTATCTTTGGCGACAGTTTCCTGCAAAGGCTGGGGCACACTGAAGCTTCAACAGAGGAGGGCCCATCAGTCCCTGTGCTGCCCGGTCAGAGGAAACTGGCCCTGGAGACCCTGGCGGGGGGGAGGGACACTCTGCCTGGAGACTGAGTCTTAGGCCCAGAGAAAACCAGGCCCTCCTAGGAGGAGGGTGGAGTATTTCCTGGCCCTCTCTTCTCCAAGCCCCTGCCCCATGGCTTCTGCCCACCCTCTGTGGCCTTTCCACCTGCTACCAAATGCTCTGTGCTGGACAACAGGGGACTGTTAGTTACCAAGAAGGTGCGGCTGCCCAGCTCTCCCCACACCCCACACTGGGGAAACTCCTTGTCCTGCCACAGACTCAGAACTTTCCTCAGGACAGAGCCAAATTCCCCGGTCCCTTCTCAGGGAGGGGTAATGACAGCTGGAGCAGAAGGTTCTAGACTAGCTCTGGGCTGGTGCAGGGGCACAGAGTAGCAAATGCCCCAGCACATGCCTGCAGGTGTGGGGAGGAAGCTAGGGGCAGGCAGCACCTTGCAGAGGGGGCTGGGGTGGGGACAAGGCCCAACCCATATGGGACCTTGCAGACAAGATAAAGAGATAAAGGGCCTGGCAGGCTGGCAGGGAGGAGAGCTTGCTTCTGGTCTAGAGAACCCGGAAGGCTGCATGGAGGTGATGGCCAGCCTGATCTTGTGGGAGGGCGGCAGGAGTCTTCATGAGAGAAGGAGAGACGTTTCACATGAGGGAAACTCTCTGAGGAGCAGAAGAGAGACTGTGCAGATAAATGGGGGAAGGAGCTCTGGTGGGGGCATAGCCAAGATGAGGCAGAGACCAAGAGGACGGGGTATGTCTCCCAGTGCCAAGCACAGTGCCAGGCTCACAGTTGGCTTTTTTATTCAAATTAGCATTTATTGAGGTAACGTTGATTTACAAACAATATACACTCATATCTGCAGGTTCTCCTGTCATCAGATATAAGACAACACACCCTGCCCACCAAATTACCAAAGGTCCTTCACCGCCGCCCACGGGACTCCCCACCCCTTGCTCCCACCCACCCCTTCCCCTGTGGCGATCTCAATTCTGCCCACAATGTCGGCATCGAGGTCTATATTTCACACCACACCTGCCACCAGAGTTTCAGTGTCCTCACCACCACCTTTCCCCTCTTCCCTCCTGTCCCCTCCCCCACCTGTCCACCAGTGGCCATCGTCTTCTGTCCTGTGAACTTTTGCTGGGTTTTATCTGTTTCATTATATTCTACAAATGAGTGAGCTCACCCATTATTTGTTTTTCTCCTTCTGACTATTTCATTAAATATAATTCCCTCTAGTTCCATCCATATTGTCTCAAATGACAGAATTTCATCTTTATATACATATATATATATACACACACACACGCATCACTGTGTATATATACCATATGTTCTTTCCATTTATCTGATGATGGGCCCTTAGGTAGTTTCCAATTGTTAGCGGTTGTAAATAACGCTGCAATAAACATGGGAGCGCATGTATCTGCAAATGAGGATTTTTGTGTTTTTCAGGTAAATACCCAGAGAATCGCATGGGATTTCCATTTGCAATTTTTGAGGAATCTCCATATTGCTTTCCATAAAGGTTGCACCCCCACCAGCAGTGGAAAAGGGTTCCCTCTTCTTGGCCTCCTCACTAGCAACTGTTGTTTCCAGGCTGGATAAGAACCAGTCTCACAGGTGTAAGGTGATAGCTCCTTGTTGTTTTGCTTTGCATTTTCCTGATGACCAGGGAGCAGGAGCATCTTCTCATGGGCCTGTGGACCATCAGGATGTCTTCTTTGGAGGAAGGTCTCTCCCATTCTTCTGCCCACTTTTTGATTGGGTTGTTGAGTTTCATGAGTTATTTATGTATTTTGGGTATTAAGCCCTTGTCGGATGCATGATGGGTAAATATCTTCTCCCAGCCAGTAGGATGTCTCTTCCTTTTAGGGACAGTTTATTTTGCTGTGAAAAAGCTTTTTGGTGGGCTGTGGTCCTGATCATTCATTTTTGGTTTTGTTTTCCTTGCCTCTGGAGTTGAGTTCACAGAGACCTCTTTGAAGGCCAACATCATGGAATGGCTGACTTATGTTTTCTTTTCTTCTAAGTGTCCTATGGTTTCCAGTCTTAAATCCAAATCCATTTTGAATTAATTTTCAGGAATGGTGTTGGAGAGGGTCTGGCTTCATTCTTTGGCATATGATTGTCCAGTTTTCCCCATCGTGTGCTCTCGGCTCCCTTCTCATAAATTAACTGACCATTTATGTGTGTCTACTTCTGGTGATTCCGTTCTATTCCTCATGGGTTTTAATGAGACTTGACTGGGCAAAAATAGGACTGGGGAACAGGAGGTAAGAATCAACAGGCACATCTCCTAGCCCTACTGGAAGCTGCAGACACCAGGGACATTTTTGAGGTGGTTTCCTCGCCAGGGATTAACCAACTTTTTCCTTCTCAGTTCTCCCAGCTATGAAATGGATTCTGAGGGACCTTCCAGATGAAATGTCTTGGGATCTGGGCCTGTGATAAGAGCCCGGAAAGGCCTTCCCAGTGTTCTGCAGATTCTAGGACTCGGAGGTCTGTAGGGGAATCAGGAGTGCTTCCTGGAGGAGGTGTCAGGGAGGGAGAGAGCATTCTCTCTCTCACACACACACAGGGGAGAGGGCTCTAGCTAGAGGAAGGGCAAGGCCAAAGGCAGGGAAGCCGGCCAGACCAGGGCCTGTTAGAATACATCAAAGGGGAATTGGATCTAAGAGGGAAGATGCAACCACGTTGACTCTGTCTTAACACTTCTGAAGAAAGCTGGCCAGACACACCACTAAGGCACCTGCCACCCCTCCTGCCCCAGTCCTGAGACTGCTACCCTGAGTATCCCTTGCGGGTAAAAGCAGCTGGAGAAGATCAACCCACCCACCCCCAACTTCAGCCTGAAGGGCCAGAAGCAGCTGGATTCTGGGCCCTTCTCCCAATGGGAGGGAGGGAGTGTCCTAGCCCCGCCCTGGACAAGCCACAGAGCAGGAACTGGGTTGCTAGTGTGGAAGCTCTTTATCATCTTCAAATTGCATTTGACACTTGTCACTGGGATGGTAGAGATTGTCACTCTGGGTCACACCCATGTCAGCTGAGGCTCCAGGAGGTGCAGTGAATTTCCCAGATTCTTCCAGACCGTGGAGGAGTCTATGCACTCAGCTCTGTCAGCTGAAGCGAGAGTCATTCTGGCCTGCCCGTGGGTGCTGAGACCCATGGGTGAAGTTGCCCCTCTGTCCTCCAATCCCCAAATGTCTCCCCTTTGCCTGCCCCTAGGGCCCGCTGTGCTCACGGGTGACTGTCATCCAGACAGGTTGTGGGTCAGCTTCATGGCTCAGATTGGAAACAATGACAAGCATTCCTGCCCAAGGGCTCTCCCTCTTCTCCCACATTCAGTCAGCAAGACCTGTTGAGTCTGTCTCCTGGACACGTCTTGACTCCATCTGCTCACCATCCAATGGCACTCTTCCATCTCCCTGCTGGACAATGGCCCACCCTCATCTCCCACCTTGTCCCTCCAGCCGTCCTCCTCTTGAAAGCCCAGTCATCTTCCCCAAACACAAATCTGAGAAAAACTGTCCCCTTTCAAAATCCCTCAATGCCTCCCCATTGGTCTCAGGATGAAGTCACCAACTTTTCCTGCTTCAATGTTTGCTTCCAACCCCACCACCCACCACATGGTCTTGTTCTAGCCACCTTGACCTTTTGAGTCCTTGGAAGCTCTGGCTTATCACAGACACCCAAGACTTTGTATAGGCTTTTCTCCTTGTCTTGAACATTCTTTCCTGCTCCCCTACACCCCACTTCCTTTTACTCCCACCCTCCTTCAGAGAGAAGCTTAAACTCTCACTTCCTTCCTTCAAGCCCCAGTTGTCTCTCTGTGTCCTCTCAGGTCACCAACTTCCCCTTTGTGTTCTGTCCACATTGCATGGTGATCACTACTTTATTGCTATCAATGTCTTGAAATGAGGATCTCTTTTGTGTTCTAACATGTACCTCCAGAACTCAGCACCAAGTAGGTGCTCATTAAAATATTTACTGACGAAATGAGAAAATGGGTGGATAGATGGATGGATGGATGGATGAGTGGAAGGGTGGGTGAATGCATCGATGGATGATGGGTAGATGCATGAACTATTATACATTTCTGAACTACAATAGAGACCCAGCTTACATTCGATCCTAGAGGCTCCTACACACCAGTACAAATTATTTTTGATTGCATTTGTTCCACCAGTTCTTGAGCACACCCAGATCCTCATCACGGTAAGGCAGGGGAACCCAACAAAGACTCTGCGGTGCTGTTTTCATCTAGTCTACAACATCCTTGTGGGCTGTGGCCATTTCCTGCCACTACCAGACCTAAATTCCTTCAACCATGGCTTTCATTTCATTTCTTCTTAGTTGCCAAAGAGCCTCCTCCCGTCAGTGACACTCCTACCTCCTGGAGCTTCATGCCTTCCCAACTCCTAGCCCTCTCTCTCTTGGATGATGACTTGGTTTAATGTCTCTCCTCCCATAAAACCCTCTCTTTGACCCCAACATCTTTCCCCACTAACATCAGCACACAGTCCTCCTATTTTTCCTTTCATTCATGACCAGACTTCCCTGACATGCGGTCTACACCACCCAGCACTATTTCCTTTCTTCCCACTTGTGATTTGGTCTTAGTAATGTGGCTCTAAGCCCGGACACTCTAGGGAAGCTGCTCTCTCTGGACCTCTCAGTTCCTCCTTGATCTCTCCCTGATCTTCCCATTCCCCCCTCCTCACCGTCCCCCGCCCTAGGACAGTGTGAGGCAGTGGTCATCAGAATGTGCTCTGGAAGCAGGAAGAACTAACTGAGATGATGTATGTAAAGTTCCTGGTCGGCAGCTGGTTCAGTGAGTCTCCATCGTCACTGAGGAACATTTTCCTTTTTTAACCTCGCTCCTCCGTGGAATCCAGACATGCTTCTCCCCAGAGCTCTGTGAAACATCCCTGGGCTCTCTTTTCTGGGAAGGATTCTCAGCTGTTGACTTTGTCCTCATGAACTACTGTTACCTGCATTTCACAGATGAAACTATCCCAAGGGCACACGGAGCTAGCAGGTGGCAGAACATACCCTGTGCACTCTCCTAGGTGTATCTCAAGCACCCTTGTGTCCCTGCCTGATGCTATCTACTCATCTACTCGGGTCTTTGACTTCAGGAGGACAGTTCCTGAATCTCTGTCCCCAGTCCTGATAGTGATGACTCAAGCACACATGCCCCGTCCCCATGGTTCCCTCAGTCCTAGGAAAAAAGAAAGGCAAGACCAAGTTCCCTTTCAACTAACTTCCCCTTTCTCTGTTCAGGTCGTTCCCCCACCCCCATCTGCCCTGCTGGTCTGGAACTTTGCCCTTGACTCACTCCTGCCTCCAGCCCCTAGTGTGTCTTCAGGCAGCACCCAGTCTCCTCACTTCTTCCTATTCCTACTAGCCCATCCTGACTCCTTCAAGCCCAGACAGTGCCAACAACTTCTGCCTCTCAGTTCAGTAAATTGGCTCTGCATCAAAAAGTCATTTCAAGAAAGTCACTTCTCTAGAGTCGCCGTTTCCACATCTGGAAAATGAAAATCATCATAATCATATCATCATCATCAGCACTACCACCATCATCACCATCATCATCATCACCACCATCACCACCATCACCACCATCACCACCACCATCATCATCATCACCACCACCATCACCATCATCAACACCATCACCACCATCACCATCATCACCATCACCACCATCACCATCATCAACACCATCACCATCATCACCACCATCACCATCATCAACACCATCACCATCATCACCATCATCATCATCATCAACACCATCACCATCATCACCACCATCACCACCATAATCACCACCATCACCACCATCATCATCATCACCACCATCACCATCATCACCACCATCACCACCATAATCACCATCATCACCACCACCATCACCAACACCATTATCACCACCACCACCATCACCATCATCATCACTATAGAAGGTTACATCATTATAGGCCCTGGTTCACATCATCTGCCTTAGTGCCTATAGCTGGCAAGCTCTACGCGTTCCTGACTTCAAATGTCATCTCTCTGCCAATGGCTCTCACATTCTCTTACAAAATCCACACTTGAATTTAGCTGCCTACTCAAGATGTCGAACAGTCATGTCAAGCCCACCAAGTCTGAAACTAGATCCCCGATTCCCATCCACCCCCACACCTGCTCCTCCCTCCTTCCTTCCCAGACCCTTCCTTCCGGTTAACAGAGCCAGAAACCTGAGCGCCATCCCTGTGCCTCTTTCCCATCTGGCAGATGACGCCCTGGCTCTGCCTTCAGGAGCCCCCAGAGCTCTCATCTCTCCCTGGACTCGTCTGCCTCCTGGGTGTTTCCCTCCCTCCCTCCTTCTCTGCTGCTCTCTATTCTCAACACAGTAGCCACAAGGGGCTTGCATCTCCTCTGTTCAGAATCTCTCCATCTTGATCAGATGACAGGTGACACAAATCTTCACCTGGTTTGCTCTGCTCCAGCCACACTGGCCTTGCTGTACCGCAATCATGCCAGATATTCTCCCTCCTTTGGATTTTTGTAAGACACTTTCTTTCAGCCTGGAATGCTTTTTCCCCTGGTACCTACCTGCATGACTCACTCCTTCAGTTTCTTCAAATCTTTCTTTAAATGTCATCTTTTCGTGAGACCGGCCCAATTTAAAATTGCAAACCCACCCCCTTCTCTTCCCTACTCTAGCCTTTTCTTTTTCTTTTTTTCTGCAGCACTTACTCCCACCCTCTAATAGCTGTACCTTTGACTTACTTCTCTGTCTGCAGTCCATTGCCTGTTTCCCACCTACAAGCCCACCCCCATCCCACCGAAATGTCAGTACCATAGACAGAGGATTTTGTGTCCTTTGTTCAATAAAGCCTGAACACGTTGGGCCTTTCATATGTACTGAGTTCAGTGAATGAGTGAATTAAGGCTGGCATTGTTTCTGAAGCAGAGAACATAAACCCTTCTCTTGGAGACTCACTCTTCAGGTGGACTTGGCTCCATCTCTCAGGCCAGGGCCTCTGCGCTCCTGCTCCCATCCTTAAATCAACTCCTTGTAGTCACTGCTCTTTCCAGGGAGTGTTTGCCCCGTCCCGAGTTATTATGCAGGCAGATCTTTGATCTCTAGACAGCACTGGGACAATTCAGGGCTGTGCAGCCAAGTGATGAATTCCAGGTTGACATCTCAGGGTCCAGTGACAGAGCCTTCCTTTAAAAGTCAGTGCCCCCCGGCCTAGAGGCCTGGCAGCCTGCCAGGCACCCTTCCTGCCAAACGGGACAGCTGGAGAGAAGGGTTAATTCAGCACCAGGGTCAGCGCTAAGAGAAGACTGTGGTGTCCCATTCTTTTCCTGTTCCTTTTAAAACTGTAATATTTATTGCAGTAAATTTGCTTTACAAAATAACATAAACCCATATATGTAGGCTCTCCATTCCTCAAATATATGACAACACACCCTGTCCTCCACCAAATCAGCAAGAGTTCTTGCTCGGTGTGTGATGCCTGTGTTGACTCTCAGTCACTGTGGAAAGCCATCAGGGAAAGGCCACAGCATTTGGCCCTTTGACCCGTGGCGTTGTCCCTCCTCAGCCAGGTCTCCTGCGGTGGGGGTGAGGGTTCTGAGGGGTGTAGCCCTTCTGAGCAGGGTCCAGTCCTGAAAGGAGGCTGAGGCCCCATTCTCTTGCAGACAGAAGCCGACAGCCCTCTGAGCCCATGCCAGACAGCCTGTGATTGTCCTGCCACCCTCAGGGGCTTCTCTCTGGCCCCGCCTGGCTTCCTGCAGGGTCCTTCCTCCTTCCTCCTTCCCTGCGTGCACTGCAGCTCTCTGGACGCGCTGTGTTTTGTGTTATTTTAATGAAATGAAAATAATCTAAGCTAGATCCAAAAATAATGTGATGCTTTTCTTGGGATCACATTAACCATAAAGATTTACTTAGGAAGCTGGGCGCGTCTCCCACCCATTTCCCATCTACTCTCGGATGTTTTTCTCAGCCCATCTGAACCCCGACCCAGCCGGCACCTGCTCTCTCCCGCCCTGTGGAGGCTGCAGGCTGGAAAGCAGGGTGGTTGGTCCGTCCGTTGGTCCGTTGTCTGAATGGGTTCACTAAGGACGTGCTCCTGGCGGGGTCAGGGAGGAGTGAGAGCAGGGAAGGGAGCCCAGGCAAAGCTCCTGGGTGGCTTCTGCCTGTCCCCCGGGGCTCTAGAGCCTCTAAGAAATGAAAACTGCCGCAGGGAGTTGCTCTAGGGAGGGCAGCAGCCTTTCAACCGCACACAGGAGCCTGACACCCGGTGAAGAGGGGAGGAGGACTGCCGCTCCCTGGGCCCCGCGTGCTTCTCCTGGTGAGTCCTCAACGGACTGAAGCAAATTAGGCACCCGCTACCCGCTAGCCCCAAGCATTTCTTCGTATTTTACTAACGTGTGTGTATGCGCTTAGGTTACAGCATAGTTCATGCATGTTTTAATGCCACCATGCTGTCCCTGTACGCCTGGATCCGAACTTGCGGTGTGGAGCTGGAGAGTCACAGGTGTTGACAAGTGCCAGCGTATTCTCAAGTGTGCGATCGGCACACCCTGGGGCGTGGGCCATGTGAAGTCCAAGGATCCGGAACAGCCAAAAGTAAATAAATATGTCCTATCACATATTTCCTATGTCCTTCCCTCCCTCCTGCCCTCCCTTCCTTCCTTCAAAAGAATGTTTCTTCCTCCTCTCTCTTCTTTTCTTAAAAATCAAACAAAACGAAATAGTATGCTACAATTTCACACACACACACACACACACACACACACACACACACACACACACACCCCCCAAGAGTGGTATCTCTGGAGTCAGATGGCCAGGCCAGCAGCCCTGTCACTTAGTAGCTATGTGGCTTTGGGTTCGTTCCTTAATATCACTGTGACTCTGTCCTTTCATCTGTTAGTAGGACCTGTCTGAGAGCTGGGACAGGGGTTCAATGAGCAAATTCATTGGGTGCGTCCTGGTGGAGCCGTGGTTGGGTCAATTGCCTCTGAAGAACACAGGCCAAATAGCCCTGGATTTGAGTCCCGGGCCCCGTGCGTGTATGGGTGGGGGAGGGGGGCAGGGGAGCAACCATCGTGAACAACTAAATAGAAACAAAATAAAGGTGCTTCTTCCTCCTCTCTTTTCCTGCCTGCTTGCCTGCCTACTCACCTTCATTCCGGCCTGTGCCTTTCCTTTAAAAACAAAATTCATTCAAAGTCTCGCAGTCGTGTGTGCTGGGGACAGTGACCCTCACATGGAGACAATCAGTGTCTTAGTCACGGTGTCTCTGGAGATAAAGAACTGTTCCTCCCTTCCCAGTCAGCAGCCCACTGCTCCTGTCCTGACATCCTGGAGAGAGGATCCCACCCACCCGGCATCTCAGGACCCACGGGGTCAGGACTCCCACCAGCTCCGCCAGAGGGTGGTCACGAAGACACGGGAACACCAGGAAATGGAGGGCACAGGCTCAGAAGAACCTGGTGTGGGTGGGGTGGGCCCAAGAAGATGCCCAACCAGGCAGAAGCCCCAGCCAGAGACGGCTGCCGCCAGCCCAGGGCTGCGAGAGTCCCCTCCACGTGCTCAGTCTAAGGTGGCATTTGGGGACAGTCAAAGCCTTGACCTGGTCCTGGCTTCCTGGGACTCTTGTTGGGCCTGGGGGACAAATTCTTGACCAGAATGTGACAGTGGGCAGCCAGATGGGCTCAGGAGTGACTTGGACACATCTTTGCAGGTGACCACTTTCGGTCTCGGGCATCCCTTTGAGACAATGAAATACTTCTCACCGGAAATGCCTGGAAAGGCAGCTCCCCACATGGGAGCCGGGCCCTCCACAAATCTGAAAGGGTGAGGTACAGACCCCTCAGAGAAGTGCCAAGGGACGCAGATGGCGGTGGTCCCTGCCTTCCCCTCCCGACTCCTTCCAGGACCCGTGCTGGCCTCCGGGGCACAGCGGAGAACCAGGCACACACGTGCCTGCCCTCACGGATATGTGCATTTGTGTGTCTGTGTATGCATGCTGCATGTGTATGCATGTGTGATGTATATATGTGCACACATGTGGATGCATGTGTGTTTATATTTTTTTAAAGAAAAGTGCAGGTAGGAAAGAAGGCAAGTAGGAAGACAGGAAGAGAGAGGAGGAAAAAAACCAGCATTTTTATTTATTTTTTCATTTAGTTGTTTGCATTGGTTGTCTCCCCTGGACCCCAGGACACGAACCCAGGTCCTTGGGATATATGTGGACTGAGCTCTCTTAGAGGCGGCTGATCTAACCACTACTCCACCAGGGTGCGCTGCCTTCACATATCCTAGAAAAGCACAGTGAAACATGCAGATGCAGCCGGGTCACGTGAGGGCTGTGTTGGGCACAGGTCGGGTGCGTATTCAGAACCAGGAACCTTTATTAAACTAAGAAGTCAAGGAAGGTCTACTGGAGGAAGTGACATCTAGATGAATCCAAAGGATGCCTAGGAGTTGCCAGGGGGGCAGGGAAGGGGGCCCAGTTCCAGGGGGGTCACAGCCAGTGCAATGACTGGAAGGCGTGAGAGAGAGAATTGTCTTGAGATCTCTGTCTGTCTGTCTGTCTGTCTGTCTGTCTCTCTCTCTCTCCCGCTCCCCCTTCTCTCTCTTTAACAAAGGTGGAGGTGAGGATAGGGAGTGGGACTGGGGGGAACTGGCAGGAGAAATGAGCTGGAGTTCTGGAACAGCTGAAATCTTCCAGGAAACCAGACGCCCTAGAAACTGTGCAGAAGGCGCAGACTCCCTGGCTGGGCTTCTTGGCTCAGGAGGAGCCTGAAGGACTGGTCTGTCCAGATCCTCCGACACACAGGAGGTGCTTGATAATGTTTGCTCTCCCTCCCTGTTTGCCTTGTGGCTGAAGCCATCAAAACTCCCTGCCTTCAATGGATTTCAGAGAAATTACACAACCTTTCTTCCTTCCAAACTACTCTGTGAGAATTCCGGAATAAAAGTCCGGACAGCGGATGAGGCTAAGGTTGAGAGAGCACATGAAAAGAAAGGAAGTAGGTAATGGGAGGCCTGTGTGTCCCAAGTAAGGGGACACTTTCCATCCTTTTCACAGCATCATGTCGGTTACTGATACGACATTCCTACTGAGTTCAAGAAATAATTCTTCTGGATTGCTCTATCCATCACCAGGTGATGTTGTGGTAACAGAGAGCCCCTAACTCCATGGCTTCAAGCCACAAAGATTTGTTCTTCCATGTAAGTCAGCTGTGGCTCGCTCCTCCATGGAGGTTGAGTTGTCTCATTGTGGGACCCAAGATTGCCAGCAGTGATTTGCTGTAATGTTTTCAGGCACTGATCCAGGCACTGAGTGACCAGGCGCTGAGACTAGAACTTCTGAGGAGTCTCCCATCTGCAATGAAATGCTTGAATCTTGTGATACACATTACTTCCACCCCCAGCTGACTGGGCAGAGCTGACCATTTGGCCCCCACTAACTCCACAGGGGCAGGAAGAGCAATCCTCCCATGAGCCCAGGGGGCAGCCACAAATACTTAGGAGGCTGACCACACCCTCTACAAGCGCCTGATTCCTACAAAATTCCCTTTCTGTCTAAGTCTAAGATTCAGATGTCTTGCTGGTCTGGTTTCCATTAGTTGGGATTCATAAGCTTTGACCTTCCTAAGTTCAAAAGCAATTTAGAGGAGAAAGGTTCCATCAACTTGAACAGCATTATTAGCATAAGGGAAAATTGCGCAAATTGACAATTATTTTTATCTACTTAAAAGATACCATAACATTTCTTTACTGAACACCAAGAAGACAGCATTTCTTTATAGGTATCCTATACTTTCATAGTTTTGTTCGGGTCTCCAATAACAAAAGTGAATAGAAATAGAACGTGTCAAACCCCTTGTAAACTAATGTTGCAAGATCATAGGTTTTATTTACTGAGAACCATTAACAGAGGTTCTCTTTACCTGACACGTCATTTTTCTAAATGTTCGCAGAGAACTAGCCCGTGGTCCCTTCACCAGTTAGCTGAGCTGTCGTTATTCCCAGTGCACAAAAAAGAGAAAGGTGAGTCCAGAGAGGTTAAGAACTTGCCCAAAGTCACATAGCCAGAGATTCCCCAGAGTACATTCTGCTACGGTGTTACTAAAAAAACAAAAACTCAGAGTTATTTGCAACTGATTCTGCTCCATGGGGACAGCAGGATCCTTTAAAGGAAAAGAGGGACATTTCTTTTATAACATGTGCTGTTCTGGGATTCTCTTAGACGCATCACCCAGTTTGGAGAGATTCAGGAGCTCCCCGCTGAGTCTGGCCATGGACGTTGGCTGCTAGTTTAGGAAAGCTGGTCTGGCTCCAGTGTTTTCTTAAATCCTGGCAGTTGATCATGATTTATTCAGGAAAACACGTGACTGAGTCAAAGTGAATAGACTGGGTGGACCCCTGAACTCATCATAAACAGGAGTAACAGGGGATGTGTGCACATACATACCACACATGCCACACACACCACACACACCACACACACATACCACACTCACACCACACACACCACACTCACACCACAC